>JABUQX010057544.1:15000-57500 GCA_015478945.1 Trachelipus rathkii
TCTAAGATCTTTGAAACCCTCTCAACTCACTTCTTAGATCTTCTGGAAACTCATCCGATCGCCAGTACGGCTTCTCGTTTGCACGAAGTCCTGCTGGCGATAACATTCCTATCTACATCGATTTTATGGTTTATCGCTCTTAGGAACTACGGGGAAACTTGCGTGGTGGATGCTTGACAGTCCAAAGCATTTGACAGAGTATGGCACGCGTCACTGCTCTCCAGCTCCCCTCCTTTGGTTTCCTCCTTTTCTTTGCTTACTACATGTCTAGCTTTCTTTCAAATATCTAAATATCGGGCTGTTGTTGAAGGGGCGACTTCTTCTTTTCTGTTCAAAGTGGTGTTCCTCAGGGTTCTGTCCTTATCTCCTACTTTATTCCACTACTTTTGATAATGATCTTCTCACCTGCACCTCTTACTCTATCCACTCATATTTCGATGACTTGACCCTTCATTCTTTAACTCATTTCAATTCTGCTCCTCTTTTACTTCTAGAATTGCCCCTCTCTCAATCTTTCCGATTTTATTCTCGCTGATGGATAAAAATAACTTTGTGAAATTCCATTCTTTAAAAACCCAACTTCTACAAATCTCCTTTTCCAAAAAATACCTTCTACTTTCCTATCTCTTTCGACGGTTCTGTCGTCTCCCCTGTTGACAATATAAACATCCTTGGCCTTAACAAGAACAAAAAAATGTCTGAACCTCACATCACAACGGTTGCTAGGGCGCCTCAAAGAAGCTGGAAGTTCTGCTTAGACTGTGAGACTTTCCTCCTTTTTCTCAGTTGCTCCAGCCTATACAAGTCTCATCCGCCATGTATGGAGTACTCGCTCTCATATCTGGGGCTCTGGTTTCACCCGGCTTTTTGGACAGGGTCGAAGTCAACGGCAAAAAGGCTTATAAACTGTCTGTACTTTCCAGTTCACTTGACCCTCTATCTTTGGCGGCGCGATGTTGGTGCTTTATCTCTATCCCATAGGTACCGCAGCGGCAAGTACTCGAGGGAACTTATCACTCGCGTACCACCACCTTTACTGACGCCTTCGTAGCACAAGGGGTGCTGTATCTGCGCACGAGTTTTGGGTGTTGACACTTTGGTAATCCAGGTATGTGTGGTTGTGACTAGGGTTGGGAAAAAAACGTTTTTTTTTCAAAAAAAAAACTTTTTTCAGGGAAAAAACGTTTTTTTCATGTTTTTTTTCGTTTTTTTCAGTTTTTTCGTTTTTTTCATTACATGTATTTTCAAAAATTAAGATTTATAAAATAGCAGAACTACCCTTTCTCTTATATTTTATCAATTGTTTTTCGTTACAATTTACAGTAGGTTGTAACCCGCAGACTGCTGTTTGTAGGCTTCTACTTACTAATTTAACTATGTATTTTACATTTGTATCATATAATCATATTTATAATTTGCTTTTAAATATTAATGTATATTATATTTATATAGAATGAGTCTGATGAGAAAAAACTCAAAAGTGACTTAAGGGATGCAAAATGAAAATATTAAAAATATTGAGCGAACTCATGACCCACAAAACTATATCAACCTAAGTATTCGGTAAATTACACTACAATGAGCTCCATATCACATATAAGACATATTATAACACATTCAGAGTTATTAAATGATCAAATACTTTATCACATAGATAACCGCTCAATTCCTCACTCTACCCCTTCCACTACTTCCAACAACCATCACTACCACAACTTCAACCACGAGTTATCATCAGAACAGATACTGTCTGTGACTAACTGAGTCAAGAACTCTTCCACTCTACACAGGAGAGCACTCATCAGCGTGATCAGCCATCATATTAATATTTCATAGATTCGTAACTGAAATTAGTCGAAATACACTCCCTCTAGTACAACGGAGTAAATTAACCATAGGCACCTCACTAAGAGCGCGTTAGAAGCACCAGAGAGACACACAGGAATGTGTTGCGACAGGCGAAAAACAGCGACAAGCTGCGACCTCACGATTACGCATTTAACACAAGCGCACAATACTATTCTTATGCCTTAGCCATGCATGTCATACTATAACATAAACAATAACAACCATACATGAGAGACAGTATTATAATTACAAGGAACAATATTTACAAACTTACTATAACCTACTTCTCACGATATCACTCTGACAAGCCACAACAATACCATAACAGTTACTTTGTCCAACGTACATACACAAATAACACTATTCATCTAATATACTATCATACATACCCAAACGCAGCCTTGCGGAATATCTCACCTATATTTACTCTCAAATACCACTTCACTATAAACAGCTCAGAGCATACACGACACAGCTTCACATCTACTGATATCGCGCATCACATCTCTAACTATATTCCATGAAATATATATAAAACAACATAACACTTACTATAGAATACATAACCACCATCAACGACTTACTACCAACGTCACTCACCGAAACATTCACACAGAGAACAAAGAAAGAATCATTTATACAGAAACATCACACATTATTACTAAAAATATGATATCCGAACACGTACACATTTCATATACACACATACACCACTCTCCATAAATAAATACACGAAATACTAACTACTAAACACTACCCACATAACTGAGAAAATAACCCACCCAATAAAAATAAATATTTGAAAAACAACAGGCGCATTTCCATAACCATATACGAATAACACAGACCACAGAGAATAATGTGGAGAATCATAACTAATACATCAATAACACATAAATACATCTACACACAATCCTACTCTAGCATAAAGACCACATAAATTTAGCTAAATACTCTTTAGAATACAAAACACCTAACACAAGTGCTAATATATCTCATATTGGTATCAACATAATTACGTAATATCCACAAATCGATTCGAGTAACGACACATACACTATTTAATTATCCAGAAAAAAACCAGGAGAAGCACAATATAACATAACTCTATTCAATTCACTATACAATTAGATATTTCACCAATCTCAATGAAAAACACACACACGAGCTACTCCGTATCTTATATCGAGAGCGCGAATAACGAGACAATATATTAGCATACTATATATTATTATCTATAACTACACCTCTTACCCAACCTCCACTCAAATCTGAGTTGCGGTACTGCTCATCTCTAACGATTCTCTATCCACACACTGTTCTCTCGTTCTCATTACTCGCAGATGGAATATCTCATCTCTACCCTTATCTCTACTATCCCACACTCAGAGCGTAAACATCCAACTGCAATACATAATACCACTATGCATGAAAGCAGATAATGATGCAAATAGAAACTGAATCTCTATCTAAAGACCCACCATATGCCAAAACATATTCATATTATCTACGCATAAAATCGATACTCTCATTCTACATCTCCACTACAGGCAATGGGACCAACTATGTTCAGCATTAACGCTACCACATACAAAAAACCAAAACAGTCATCTTGAACCTACACAACATACCGATATTAATATCAACAACCATAAAATAAATTAGAACCTCATATCTAATAGAAATCGCCGTTGGCCTCAAACAATGGATTGAAATGACCTCAAATGTACAACAGAAACATCATAAAACCACACAACAATTTATTGCCAATTACACCAACACACACAAAAATCATCCACATAAAATTGACTACATCACCCCATATGATACACCCAATCAACTTACCATTCTTATCCACCACCGCCTAATCCCATCACTCAAACAACAAAAATTATATAATTAGAGATCACCACACTTAAGATAATTATACTACTACTATACACTCAATCACATACAAACATCTTTCATATACTTCAATACTTATACCATTATACAATCTTACCATATCATCCCACACGGCATCACCCACCATAAACCACAACTACTATCATTATCAACACGACCAACCACACACAATATCAAACCCCTCTTATATATACACATGTGTTCACCGTACTCTCCTCAATACATCTAATGTTCTTCAGTACCCTAGCAGCGGAACAAGCATACCATACATACACTTATCCAACGCTTATAAATACACTTAAAGTACATCAAATATTCAACCTCCTACACTTCTCATCTATACTCCAAAAACACATTCAACAATAATCTCTAATCTAACACATATACATCGAAACATACAACTTCATATACAGAATCAGAACAGACTCTCATTTCTCAAAAACCACACTTTATCTATCGACGAGGATAACGACAAGATAACAACCACAGTATTAAGAAGAGCCAGAGTCTTCATACACTCAAGAGCACTAAACCAGAGAAACCAAACCATTAACACACTCCACGCAGGCCACTGCACTAATAACGACAATCCTCCTAGCAAACAAGGAATATAGCTGAGTTATCGTAAGAGACACATGACACCACATCTACAAAACATACACCATCAACCACCCGAGTCTATCATAGATCGCTACATACATATCGTCGACACGCATTGGACAACTACATCATGAGAATCGAACAGGATCCTACCACCAATCCAATATCTTTCTACTCATAATACCCTACTGCAGTATAGAGGGATAACATCAACACGACTATAACGGGAATGGTATACTGTCATAGACATGTACTACTAGAAACCAGGGGTGTGGATATGTATGGTCTGAGAGGATGAGTGTTGCATGCTCCATACACCGATACCACGAAAAATCAACGCACTGACACGAGCCACCACATACTAGAGAGCACCATAATCAATAGCTCACCTTACTCTACTCTCGCACACATATAGCTATTACTTCATTCCAAACTCCAGATCTCATTCCAACCACTATTCATCCAACTACACTTGAAAACACCCAAAATCAGCATCACACACAAATCAAACATACTACTATATCTATATAACAGACTAAAGCTGGCTCTATAAGTATATAACATCCATTCTAATCACACTTAAATCATCACAGCTCGGTATATACTACAACATACATATGGTCCACATACAATCTATTATCCAGACTATAGGCATCACCTAAAACACCATATCTAATCTAATATAGTAATATAATGAACCAAACTCTACATACATCATACACACTTCAACAGCATCACTATACTCCTCAATCACAGACAACCTCATTAGGTCTGATGACCATCACGTATATATATATATATAATATAATATATATACTATATATAATATATATATTATATACTATAATATATATATATATATATATAATTACTATATATGAATATATATATCTCAACATATTATATATATATATATATATATATATAATATATATATAAATATATTATATATACGGTATATTATATATTATAATATATATATATATATAACGTATATATATATATATAATATATATATATATATATATATACCTATAGTATATATCTAATAATATATATATATATATATATATATATATATATAATATATATATATATATATATTATATATTATATAGTATATATATATATATTATTCTTATTATTATTGAGTTTAAATATTATTCAAAATTCTTAATATTTGTTCAATTAATTGGCAAAAATAAATCAGCCAAATTGCCGTGACGATTGAAAAAATATATGCCGATTTTGCCGATGACGATTAATCTCGCCCATCAAATATATTATATATATATATATATTATATATAATATATATTATATATATATATATATATAATATATATAATATATATAGATATATATATATATACTAAATATATATATATATATATATATATATATATATATAAAATCAAGGTATAAAAAAGATGCACCTCCCCTAACACTACATGATGAAAATTTCATATCTGAAGAATTAATAGAAAAGGTTAAAAAAATATTCCTGAAAAATGTTTTTGCAAATGTTTTCTATTCACTCCATCAATATGTAATTTTCCCAGCATGTGTTGTTGGGGAGAGTTTTTTTTTATTATTTTTTATTTTTGGCTTTTTTTTTGCATAACCCGTTTTGTAAAGGTATTTATACCCATAAAATTTTGTCAAGGTATAAAGATGCATCTCACCGACACATGCTGGAAATTTCATATTGTATAATTGATGGAAAAAAGTTAAAAAAAACATTCCTGTAGAATATTTTCTCCAACCGAAGGGAATTACAAGGAATTTTAAATAAGACCCATCTACATTTAAGTTTCAAGTCAATTGGTTAAAGGGTTTTTGACTTCTATTCAAAATTGTGAAAATAGGCCTAAACTTTCAAGTGCCGGTGATATAAGCAGAGTAAGGAGAGCTGGCATTTTGCCGTAATTAAATCTAGATACTCATTTGCAATTTCAAGAAATTTGAGCACATTTAAAATATAAAAAATCAAAGTTTAATTTCAAGAAATTAGGCATCCCTTTGCAAGTGTCTATAGGTTTCAGGTGTAAATTCGAAGAGATGTATACATCGATGCTTAAAATCAGGGATGGCACGAAAACAATCAAAATAAAAAAATCAATTGATTTTTTTACTTGATTTTTTTATAAATAAATCATTTTTTTTTTGATTTTTTTTTTTTTTTTTTTTTTTTTTTTTTTTTTTTTTTTTTTTTTTTTTTTTTTTTTTTTTTTTTTTTTTTTTTATTAATTTTTTTGATTTTTTTGTTTTTTTTGATTTTTTTATATTATTTTTTTTTTTTTTTTTTTAATTTTTTTGAATATTTATTTTTTTGAATATTTAAGTGATTTAACTTCAATAGAAATAAAAAATTAAAATAAAACTATATATTATGAAGTTTTTAATATATTTTTTTTTAATTTTCAACAAACTATTGGCATTATAACCCGTAAGTCTGTAACATTCTTTAGTGTTGCTGTTTCATTGTTTCCATTGTAAGATTTTGAACCCAGAGCTAGGGCCTAGGGTTAAAAATTGAAAATTAATGCCAGATGCAGACTAGTTATATATATTGTTTTTGTATAATGTCGTGTAATAGATATGTTAGGCCAGTATTTGAATATTGTCAACAATTTTAGCACCCTTATTAAAAAAGACATAGATATGCTGAAGAGGGCGCAACGAAAAGCAACGAGGAGGTAGATTTTTGACTTTGATGATAAGAATAGGCGTGAAGTTGTCTACAGTGTTTCTTTCAGACAATTTTCTCCGGGGGGGCTTTACAGAGATTCGGGGGGCACATAAGTATAACATAATTTACATAAAAATAAAGGATAATGATATTCTTGTCACTTGTCAGCTAATCTTATAGTCTTATTAGATACTGTCTTACTGATATAGTAAATATCCGAAATATAACCAAATCTTTACTTGCAAAAATATAGCAATCTATTTGTGAAATTTATTGGGGAGTTAAATAAATAAAATAACATAAGGGTACGAAAACATTATTATGAAGAGAATATTATATTTAAATATATATATAGTAATAAATACAACCCCTAAAATGTACGGTCCTAAAGTAAAACAAATTATATTATATATATATATATATATATATATATATAATATATTTTATATAATACTATATATATATAGTATATATAAATATAAAATTATAATATTAAATATTAATTTTTATAATTATAAATATATAAAAACATTTTTACAAATAAATAACACTTTCGTAGGCCGTATCCCCGACGTTAGTACTTAGTAAGTTAGGGGTATTAAAGAAGTAAGTTTAAAGGAATCGTATACGACGAGTTTTCTTCGTCGCATACAAGTCTACTGTTTTTTTTTAGAAAATCCTCAGTTGGATTCTCAGACCCCTCGATGCTTATCATCATACAATGCATTAAGGTTTCTGGCAGCATTCTATTTCTTGTCTTACTAGTATTCGGTTCATAGTACTGAACGATCTTTTAACCGAGGCTATCGTTACAGGAATGACAAGAAAGATTTCACAGAGCTTTTGTAACTCGCAATATCCCACGTCCGCTTCCATTATTTTCGACAATGGGCTTTCATCTGCTTTAAATATTTCGCTTTCGAGCATGGAATTGATATAAAAAATGAAGGATTTCAGGTGAGCTAGTACACCTTCCGCATTAAACATCGGAAATCTGTCACAAAATTTTCTAACTTCAATATCCGGTAAATTTGTTGATGACTGAAACGTCTCAAAGCGACTAGCAAATATCATTATATCAATTGATTTGTCGTTGAACCTTTCTTCAATTTCTTCGATTACACTATCGCAGTATATTTTCATCCCTTTAAATGCATTTTTCTTATCTTCATCAGCAATCAGACGCACTTCAGATGCAAACTCCTCCATTATTTCACACCGAACGTTTTTTTGTAAGTCACTATTGACGTCTCCACACTGATTTGCAATATTTTGCAGGTGCAATTTTGTTCCAGTAATTAGGGGGATGACTTTGGTCATACTAAAGTCCTTCTTTTGCAAAGCATTGCTAAGATAAGAGAGTGCACTAAGGAGTTCATTCATTACATAACAGGTGACAAGGAAACTCTCATTTCTGATTTCCAGCAAGATGCCCCCTGCAAGTGATGCAAGGTCTGTCCCTTCTTTGTGGATATGCTTCACAAGCCATCAAAATTGACTTTAAGCTCCTGAAGACAGCATTCACTATCTTATAATGAGATAACCATCTCACTTCAATGCATTCTGGAATCTTGAGGATTGGATCATTGATTAATGATTGAATATCATGCAAAATATTTTCTTTTTTTGGCGACTTGCTAAACAGTTTGTAAATGTCTTTCAAAATATAAAAAAAAAAACTTTTGACCTTCTGATTTTTATTCCTGCAGGAGGCTGCTGCCAGGGACAATATATGTGTTTTACAGTGTATATAGAGAACTTCTTTGTTTGACTCTTCTGAAAGCCTTTTTCTTACACCTCCAACTTTTCCAGCTATATTAGAAGCACCATCAAATTCAAAAGTAATAATGTTGTCATAATTTAAATCAAGATCAGTCAGCTCCTTATGAATAGCATTTGCAATACTTTCTGCTTTTCCATTGGGTATTTTAACAATTGACAAGAACGTTTCTACGGGATTTTTATCCTCCACTACTCTAAACATGTTTTTCAATGTTTTTTTTTTCAATCTATCTTCAAAACTTCGCCCATACATAACAGAAGTTCACCGGCAGTGTCCTTGCTGCTGTAATTCGACCTATCACTCTGATCTTTACACCATGTTTTAAAATCATCATTCAATTTGTCCAAAATACTTTCAATCAAACTCTGATATTTAGTAGTGTAAGCTGCTTCTTCCTTTACCAAAAAATACAACCCTCGCAAAAGTATTTTTAAACCTTTCCTATTTAAGTCTCTTTCACTTTCACTCTGTTGAACAATTTGAGCGTGAATCGGTTTCTTCATAGCCTGTCTCCTGAGGTTTTCCATTTCTACACTTATAGTGTGAGCTGAAGAGTGTTCATGCTTCTTTAATTTCCCATTTTT
Source organism: Trachelipus rathkii (assembly GCA_015478945.1). Lineage (NCBI taxonomy): Eukaryota > Metazoa > Arthropoda > Malacostraca > Isopoda > Trachelipodidae > Trachelipus > Trachelipus rathkii. The sequence goes on from JABUQX010057544.1 coordinate 24,412, forward strand.
TCCTAAAGCTTTTTTGAAAGTTGTGAATGGAACGGTTATGAATACCCCACCTTTCTTTTGTAGAACATTTGCATAATTTTTCATGAAATTTTGGCACAGTTTACAAAATGCGCCTCCTTTTTCTTCCTGTTTGCCAGCCAACTATATTTCTGTTCCCATTGTTTATCGTAGTAGCGTTGTTTGTCAGACAATTTGGCGTAATGTGAGCTGGATGATCCTGCACATTTATTTTCAACATTCTTTAAATCAGTAGGTTTAATTTGTGAAAATTGATACGTTTGCGGCGTTTCCTCTTTCAGTTTTTACTAAGGTCCTGCTGCTGCGCTACCTGAAATATAGAGCTATTGTTTTCCTCATGATCCCGAAAAGAGAAGAGGTACCTATGAAAAGTTAAAAAAAAGATAGCCACACACACACTCACACACACACAACACACACACGCATATATATTATATATATATACTGTCCGTTATATATATATATTATTATATTAATATATATATATATATATATTATATATATATATAATGTTGTATGTATATATATATATGAGATCATGAGAAAACTAAAACACTAATAGAATATATTATTAACTAAGCCCTCCTTAACTAATAGGACCTTTTCCGAAAGAAATTTCTATAGCAATAGCCATTTTCTCAGAAGTCAGAATTAACAACTTTGCTATTTTATGTCCATATCTAGCATGTTTCCATGCATTCTGGCTGATTTTATTATTTATCGCTAGACAATATAGATTTAAACCATACTTTTTATATTTAATGCTTTATTTTAGTAATTTACGGCAAAATTATAATTCATGGGTTTCGATTTTCTCCCGGGGGGGCACTCGACTGTCTCCGGGGGGGCAAAGCCCCCCCGGAGGTATGCCTGAAAGAAACACTGGTTGTCTAGATAGGCCCATGCGGCTTCTTAAATATTATTCTTATTTATTACTTATTATGGGTTGACTGGGACATTCTAGAGGGGCCAATGCAGCTCTTAATATTAATTTTTTATTGGTTGACTGGGACAGTCTAAAAAGGAAAATGCGGCTTCTTAAGTATTATTCTTATTATTATCCAAGTATGGGAAAGTATTGAAAAATCTAATGCGGCTTCATAGTTAATTATTTTTAATTATTAATTATTATTGGTTGACTGGAACAGTCTAGATAGGCCCATGCGACTTCTTAAGTATTATTCTTATTTATTATGAGTTGATTATTTAAAATGAGTTGACTGGGACATTCAAGAGGCCCATGCGGCTTCTAAATTATTATTTTTTATTGGTTGACTGGACAGTCTAAAAAAGGACCATGCGGCTTCTTAAGTATTATTCTTATTTATTATGAGTTGACTGGGACATTCTAGAGGCGTCAATGCGGTTTTTTAAATTATTATTTTTAATTATATATATATATATATATATATATATATATTATATATATATATAATATATATATATATATATATATATATATATATATATATTATATATATATATATATAATTATTGTTTGACTGGGACACTCTATGATAGGCTTATGCTGCTTTTTAAGTGTATTTATTCTTATTTTATTTATTTATTATGGGTTGACTGGACATTCTAGAGGGGCCAATGTGGCTTCTTGATTATTAATTTTTTATTGTTGACTGGAGTCTAAAAAAGGAACATACCGGCTCTTGTATTATTCTTATTTATTATGGGTTGACTCGGACATTCCTAGAGAGGGTAATGCAGCTTCTTAATTATTATTTCAGAATAATAATTAGGAAAGCTGCATTGACCACTCTAGAATGTCCAGTCAACCCAAATTAATAAGAATAATACAAGAAGTCGCATGGTCCTTTTTAAACTGCCCCAGTTAACCAATAAAAATTAATTAAGAAGCAGCATTGGCCCCTCAAGAATGTCACAGTCAACCCATAATAAATAATAAAAAGGAATAACACATAAGAAGCCGTGTGGGCCTATCTAGGACCTGTCCCAGTCACCAATAATACATTAACATAATTAAAAATAATAAATTAAGCACAATGTATCCCTCTAGAATGTCCCAGTCAACTCATTATAAATAAGAATAATACTTAAGAAGCCGCATGGTCCTTTTTAGCCTGTCCCAGTTTGACCATAAACAATTAATAATTTGGAAGGCGCCATTGGCCCCTCTAGAAGCCCGTCAACCCCATAAAAATTAAGATTAAGAATAATTTTTTAATAATAATTAATGTAATTAATGAATAGTTATTTATAATTAAGAAGCCACATGGGCCTGCCTACACTGTCCCAGTCCAACAAATAATTAATAATTAAGAATAATACTTAAAAAAGTCACATTGCCCCCATCTCGAATGTCCTCAGTACAATCCATAAATAATTAATAAATAACGAATAAATAATTCAGAGCCGCATGGACCTATCTAGAACTGTCCCAGGCAACCCATAATAATTAATAATTAAGAATAATTTATTCTTAATTATTTATTATGGGTTGACTGGGACAGCTAGATAGACCTACACGGTCTGAATTATTATTCTTATTTAATAATTTTTGTTGGTTGACTGGGACAGTCTATAGGTTAAAGGCCCATTTCGGCTTCTTAATCTATAAAATACTCTATTCTTAATTACATTAATATTATTAAAAATTAATTCTTAATTCAGAATAATTAATGGGTTATAGGGACATTCTAGAGGGGAAATAGCGGCTTCTTATTATAATTTTTTTGTTTGACTGGGAAGTCTAAAAAGGACCATGCGGCTTTCTTAAGTAATTATTCTTATTTATTTTGAGAGTTGACTAGGACATTCTAGAGGGGTCAATGCGGCTTCTTAATTATTATTTTTAATTATTAATTACATTATTGGTTGACTGGACAGTCTAGATAGGCCCATACGTCTTGTTAAAGTATTTATTCTTATTATTTTATTATTGGTTGACTGGGACATTCTACGAGAGCCAATGCGGCGTTCATTTAATTATTAATTTTTATTGGTTGACTGGACAGTCTCAATAGGAGCCATGCGGCTTCTTTAAGTATTGTTCTTAATATAATGGGTTAACTGGGCATTCAAAGGGTTCAACGCCAGCTTCTTAAATATTATTCTTAATTATTTATTATTAAAGATTGATGAGACAGTCTAGATAGGCCAAATGCGGCTTCCTATTATTATTCCTTATTCTATTAATATAATGGTTGGACTGGAACTTCTATGAGGGCCAATTCCGGCTTTTAATTATTAATTCTTAATTATTGTTGGTTGAACTGGGAACAGTTTAGGTAGGCCAGCGGCTTTCTTAATTTATAATTACTATTCATTATTTATTTTTAATATTATTAAAAATTATTCTTAATTCTTAATTTTTATGGGTAGAATGGGAACACTCTAGATTGGAATTCTGCGACGTCTTCTTACGTCATTCATATATAATACTATATATTATTATATATATATATATATATATATATATATATATATATATATATATATATATATATATATATATATATATATATATATATATATATATATATACATGGGCGTATTTAAAGCTTGGGCCACATGGGCCCGGGCCCAGGGCGGCAAATTCTGGAGGGCGGAATATTTCGTGATTGTATGTTGATGCTAAAGAGACTAAGTAATTCATTATGTAGAGTTGACAAGCAGCTGCTCTCTCAATTAGAAGAAGAAGTAAAATATTGGAGAAATGTACTACAAAGAGTTATTGCTGTTATTAAGAAACTTTCCTCACGGGGGTTACCATTCCGAGGCGATGATGAAATAGCTGGCTCTGTTCGAAATGGAAATTTTATGATGTGTCTGGAACTTATTGCAGAATTTGACCCTTTCTTACAAAATCACCTATCTCAATGTCAAAATTCTGGCAAAGGAAGCACTTCTTATTTATCACATAGCACTTACGAAGAACTTATCCAAATTATGGCTAGAAAGGTAATCAGTGAAATAGTGAAAGAAATTCAGGAAAGTAAGTATTTTTCTATTATTGTTGATTCCACTCCAGACATTACTCATAAAGATCAGCTGAGCTTTATCATCAGATATGTTAGCAAAGAAGGTACGCCCAAAGAACGCTTTTTAGGATTTATTAAAAATCCTGGTCATACAGGTAAGGAACTAGCGGAAACAGTGATGAGTTTTCTCAAAGCAAATGAATTAGACATAAGCAGTTGCCGGGGTCAAACGTATGATAATGCTGCTAATATGTCAGGAATATATTCCGGCCTGCAAACAAGAATTAAAGAGGTCAACCATCTAGCATATTTCATACCATGTTCAGCTCATTCCCTTAATTTAGTGGGATCTAGCGCTGCCACATGTTGTAAACAGGCGGTTTCTTTTTTTGCTTTGCTTCAGAATCTTTATAATTTTTTCTCGGGCTCTACGCATCGTTGGGGTATCTTAGAATCTTTCTTCAAAGAATATACTGTCAAAACACTATGTGGGACAAGGTGGTCAGCTCGAGCAGAAGCTTGTAAAAGTCTAAACAAAGGTTTGGAAGCTATTGTTAAGGCTTTAAACTCTATATCTGAAGATAAAAATGAGAGACCAGTCATTCAGCAAGAGGCAAAGGGAATTTTGAAAAAATTGAGTTCCTATGAAATACTCTTTATGTCTGTAATATGGGAACCAATACTTGAAAGATTTGATTCTGTAAATAAAAAATTGCAATCTGAAGATATGGATGTGGCCACCGTTATTAATTTGTATAACTCTCTGTGTAACTTAGTTAATGAAATTAGAAGTTCATTAGAAACCTACGAAAATTGTGCCAAAGAAAAATTGAAAATCTTTACACAAAAAGACATCAAGAATGTATCTAAACTAAGATCTGAGAAAGAAGAAAATTATCAAATATGCATTCTTCAAGCAAGCTTCAATACTATACTAGATAAGCTGTCAACAGAATTAAATAGGCGAAGTTTTGCATACAGCGAATTTTCAGAAAAGTTTTTATTCTTATCAAATCTCACCGAAACCGACCCAGACGACATTCATAAATCAGCTAAATTATTACAAAAAATCTATCGATCCGACTTAGAAGATTTTGGAGCAGAATGCATTCATCTAAAATGTTTGCTTTTAGAAGAAGGTAATGGCAGTCAAACCTTGTCCCAATTAAACAAATATTTATATAACAAAAGCCTTCATGATATATATCCAAATCTGAATATTGCTTTAAAATTATTTTTATGTACTCCTGCGACAAACTGCTCAGCTGAAAGATCATTCTCCACACTTAGAAGGGTTAAAAATTATTTACGTTCGTCCCAGTCCCAACAACGTTTAGTTCATCTTGCTGTACTTGCTATTGAAAATGATTTCACCGTAAAATTAGATTACGAAGATATTATTGACAAATTTGCTAACGAAAAGGCAAGACGAAAACCTGTAATGAATCATTAATTTGACGTGTAGATGTAATAATGTAAGTATTGATAATATATATATATATATATATAATATATTATTACTATATATATATATATATATATATAATATATATATATATATATATATAATATTTATATATATAATATATATATATATGAAGGGGATAAATTTTTTTTGGGCCCATGGGCGCTAGAGTAGTTAAATGCGGGCATGTATATATATATATATATATATATATATATATATATATATATATATATATATATATATAATATATAATATATAATATATATATATATATATATATATTATATATATATATATATATATATATATATATATATATATATATATTTCGCGTGACGTCACGAATCTGAAAAAAATCAAAAAAATCAATAAAATCAAAAATTCAAAAATTGATTTTTTTTCTAAAAAAATCAAAAAAATCCCCAACCCTGCTTAAAATTGCACAGGAAGATATATCGATATTAAAGCGTCGGAACAAAATCATGCCTAAGTACTGGAAAACAGGAAACATCATTTAGACGTCCATCTTGCAGAGTTTAATTTTTTTTTTTTAATTAAAAAAAAAAAATAAATAAATTACTACACCATTAGATAATAATTTATATTTCTCATTGATAAATAAATGCATGGTACAAAAGAATTTGTTAACCCACCGACTCTGATGCTGGAATAAAATACTTTATCATAAGCCTATAAAAATTATATTAAAAGCATCTGGCAGTAAGTTATTAATGAAACTTGGAGACAACTTTCTGGCAAACCTCTCCAACTATTTTTCGTTTTTTACAGTAAGATCATTTCGAACATTTCGCGTTTCATGAAAATAGGTCTCGCCAAAATTGATAATTGCAACCATAGAAAAATCGTATAAGAAATTTGTAGGAATATTTTATTTTTATCTTCAAAAAGGATGCTTTCCTACTTAAAATTAATAAATACATTTCTTAACGATCTTTTATATTATATATATATAATATATATATATATATATATATAATATATATATATATATATATATATATATATATATATAATATATATATATATATATATATATATATATATATATATATATGATATATATATATAATATATATAATATATATATATATATATATATAATTATTCAAAATTTTCCTATCGAAATATTTTGTAATATTGATATTTTAACGATATTTTCTCAAATTGTTTATATAGTTATATTTTCCGATACTACTTCTAACCACTCACACATGAAATGTAGCATGTTTTAAAAAATGGGTAAGCTTACATTTCAGTGTAATATATATATATATCATATATATAATATATATATATATATATACTAATATATATATATAATATATATATATATATATATACTTTATATATATATATATATAATATATATAATATATATATATATATAATATATATATATATATATAGGCCAGCCTCTAGAAGAGCCAAAATCATATCTCAAAAACTACAACAGCTACCGGGAAAAGGAATACATTGTTGGAATCCTGGAAAAATTTTACCGAGGAAACTATTAAAAAAAAAAAAAAAAAAAAAAAAAAAAAAAAAAAAAAAATTTCTCGAAAAAAATAAAAAACTAAAGGAAAAAAAAAATATTTTTGGAAATCCTTTTAAAATTTTGGTTAGGAAAATGTAAAAAAAAAATAAAAAAAAAAATTAAACATAAAAATTGCCTATTTTTTTTGGGGGGCCGGCGGGGAACATAGTATATATATATATTTTTTGTAAAGGTATTACACGGCAATTTAGGGGGCTCGAGCCGACGGGGAACACAGGGGGGGACGTTTTCCATACCCCGTAGGGGAGGGGCGGAGGAACCCCCGCGACACCCAAATACCAAAGAGCGGGGGTTCCGGAGACCCTCCCCGGAGGGGGGGAATTAGTCCTACCCCGTAGTTCCCCGGAAGGCCGAGAGACCCCGACTCCTGCCATATTGCGGTTTACCCTTGGGTATTCTTTTAGTTAAAAAAAATAAGAAGCAAAATTTAATAGAAAGTCTATTTATTTTAACGAGTAACCAATAAAAGGTCTCTAAATAGGCCTTATAATCATATTACTATAATTATTAACAATAATTTTTTTTTATTTTTTTATTTTTTTTACATTTTCCTATCCAAAATTTTACGAGGATTCCAAAAATGTATTCCTTTTCGCGGTAGCTATTGTAGTTTTTGAGATATTTTTTTTTTTTTTTTTTTTTTTTTTTTTTTTTTTTTTTTTTTTTTTTTTACATTTTCCGCACTAAAATTGGACCAGCATTCCAGCAATGTTTTCCTTTTCCCGGTAGCTGTTGTAGTTTTTGAGATATGGATTGTGGCTCTTCTAGAGGCTGACCATAATATATATATATATATATATATATATATATATATATATATAATATATAATATATATATATATATATATAATATATAATATATATATATATATATATATATATAATATATAATATAAATATAAATATATATATATATATTCCGTATATACTAATATATTCTTACTTTAAATGTGTTCAAAACTTTCACAAACTTGCAAATGCGCCATTTCTTTTTACCTTTTCTGATAAGATAAAGTAACAATTTCAAGTCAGTTGTAATTATGGGGAAATATACCGCCTTCCGGGATTCTGCTTCGTAATTACCATAAAATGGTATTAAAAATAATTTTTACACAAAGATATTAATGGGAGATATAAGCAATGAAAGTATATCATATATATATATATATATATAATAATATATAATATATATATATAAAATATAATATATATAATATATATATATATATATATATATATATATATATTATATAATATATATATAATGGTCCATTCCCCGCTAACCTCCTAAGGAATCGGGTTGAATCCCGAGATATTGTGCACATCACAGCTGCCGAGCCCATAGATCCATCAGAGAGTGTATCGAAGTTGCGTCTGATATCCGTCAGGTCCGAGCAGCTTATCGAGATATCTTGTGCTGTCATTGGTTAGCGAGTGACATCTTTGACAGTGGGGGGAGGGAGCATTATGAAATCTAAATTTATATTCTTGAAGGGATTGATGGTTTGGTGCTCAGAGAAGAGACGGGACAGCATCACTGGTTTGACTATCCAAAGCTTTTGTGAGAAATATTTCGGGTGGAAGTGTTTGAAGTATATGGTGTTGTTTGGGTATTGGAATATCGTTCCTTGTGTTAACCGAGTGTTGATGCTTTGAATAATGAGTATCCTGCGGGTGGGGGGGGGGGGGAGCATGTTGTATATAAGGCGTTTTTGATTTGACAAGAATTCTTCCAAATGGAAGTTCTTCTCTTTCTCATTCGATTGTCAAATATTCTTCCAAAGGAACGGAAATTTCCTCGCAAAATTAGGAATTTTGCTTCCTTCCGTAAGGTTACTTTTTCCGTCCTGTACTGTACGTTCTTGCGTTTTTATACTGGAGTTTATGACGTCACGTTAAGTCGTAACCAAATGTTTTTTTTTTTAATGTTTTAAGTGTTCGAACTACTATTTTATCTTCAAAATATAATGATGTTATTCCCTAAAGAACTGTTGAAATATATATAAAAAAAAATATCGAAATTATTTTTCGTTAGACGTCATATATTTCTTAATATATATATAATATATATATATATAATATATATTATATATATATATATATAATATATATATATGTATAATATTATACTATATATATTATATATATATATATATATAAATATATATATATATAAATATATATAAATATATATATATATATATAGTAATATATATATATATATATATATATATATATATATATATATTAATATATAGTCGTCAAGTTCTTGGTTATATTCATTATCAGTTATATGTCACCAAACTCGATATGAAAATCCTATTTAATCTGGGTAATGACAACTAATACGCGTACGGAGGATGATTCAGCATGTATGTCCGCGATGTCCAGTCTGTTTCCACTTCAGGAACAGCCCGTCGACTGGTTCGGATTAAGTCCGGCTAAGGCAAAGGCGATCGAAGGTTGTCGGAGAGGGTATGCTGATCTGCACGAGCTCGTTGGCTAAACAGGAGGCTGGGTGTTCTTCTGGCCAACTCTGGGACAATCTGGAAGGGACAGAGAGTATACAAAATACTCTCTGTAGTTATCTCTATGACAGGTAACCTCAGCGGCTACCTGCGAAATTATCTCTTTAGTAGTTAAACTACTTTTTAGGTGGCAGACTAACTGGAGGATCTCGGAGGTCCGGCGAAGATATCACCATCCACGGAGACCATCCACCTACAGGAGAACCTCTTGAAGATCGTCCAAAGGGTTCTTGGTAACCCTGAGGAGGTTTCTAAGCCTCTTGGTAGGCTCAGAGAGAGGGAGAGAAGTAGGGCCAGTCGGAGATCTTGTAGTCCAACTCCGGGGGAGAGACGAGGCAGCCCAACTTCTTGTAGAGAGACGTGGCAGTTCAACTTCTAGTAGAGAGACGAGGGAGTCCAACTTCTTGTAGTTTCTTCTTCTTCCTGGCTTCGTAGGTCGGATCTGATATTTCAGCTTATTGTTCTATATTAGCAAATTATCTCTTAGTGGTAGCAAAGCGCTACGAATTATCTCTTTAAAGGCTAATAAGACAAAAGCGAAACAACAGATTATTTATTTTTAACGAAAAAGTCGTACAAAGTTATAATAAAAAAAGTTACATATATAATAATCAAGTTTTTATACAAATATTATTACTATTTACATTTGACCAATTTATAACTTTTATTTTTATTTTTATTATAATATTTTATATACATTTAAAAAAATTATATTTTATGGTCTAACTTTTCTAAAAATGGATTTTTGTAAATATAATAAAATGAAACATTGCAGAAGCTGTCGGTAGATGGCGTTTGCCTTCACATTCTGAACATAATATAAACACAAGATGGAGTTTATTGTTAAAAGTTCATTATTATTGCTTAAAACTAAGATTTTATAAAATATATATATTTTTATCAAATATTGATAATATTTATAATATAATATAACAAATGTAATATTTTTAATATACAATTTTTTAATTATTAACATCTGAATAATGAAAATAAGTCATTTTTAAATTTAATAGACTTATTGATATTTCTGTTACTTTTTCTTTTATGGTTCATTCTGTAAGTATTTTCGTTTGGGGAAACTAACTTAAACACTTCACTATATATTTACTTCCCCACCAGAACACGGAGTGACTTACATCATGAAGAGGAACCGGTGCTGAGGGGAACACTTAAAGAAAGGGACTGAGTGGATTCCATCCTGAATCGGACTCTATTAGGAAATGTGTATTTCTTTTTTTTATATATTTGATAAAATCACTAAAAGGGGCACTGAGTGGCTTCTATCCTGAAGCGGACTCTATTAGGGAGTGTTTATTTCTTTTATTATTAGTATTTTATGTAATCACTAAGAGGGGCACTGAGTGGCTTCTATCCTGAAGCGGACTCTACGGGGAGGGTTTCGTCTAGTAAGGGGGGCACTTGGAAGAATAGGGACAGTAGGAATCCTTAGGACATCAGCAACGTCAGGGACATCAGGAACATCGGCGGCGTCAGCGACATCAGGATCATCAGGGTCATCAGGATCATCAGGGACATCACGATCATCAGGGACATCAGGATCATCAGGGACCTCAGGATCATCAGGGATATCGGGATCATCAGGGACACCAGAGACAGTAGGATCATCAGGGACATCAGAGACATCAGGATCATCAGGAATCGTTGACGTTACCGTTTCCATAAAAGCAGGTTTTAAACGGCTAATTGAGACTACTGTAGTTTGACCATTCCTGAGTTCTATCTTGAAACAATGTGGCATTCGTTGAAGGACTTTGAAAGGACCACTATAGGGAGCTTCTAAGGGTTTTCTGATCCTATCAGTCCTTAGGAAGACATGAGAACAGGTCTTGAGTGCCTCCGGAATATATGAAGAATTGTTGAAGGAGTGAAAAGTAGGAAGGTCTCTAAAGTCCAATTCTTTCATGTGGGCGATAAATTTCTTCATAAAAGAATCCATTTCTTGTTTGTTGTTAGGAGAAGATTGAAGAATGTCCATAGGACAAAGTGGAGTTTTTCCAGTTACTGCTTCAAAGGCGGAATAACCGGAATCGTTTGGAATGCATCTGAGACCAAGTAGAGTGATGGGTAAAGACAGAAGCCAGTTTTCTTTACGTGCCATCAAGGCAGTCTTGAGAGATCGGTGAAACCTTTCTATCTGGGAATTTGTTTGTGGGTGGTAAGAGGTTGTTCGAAGACGATGGAAACCAATCATATGTGACAACTCACTGAAGAACTCGCTTTCGAATTGAGGACCTCTGTCAGAAATCACATAGAGAGGAACACCGAATCTAGATATCCACTGCATAAAAGCATAGGCAACAGATTTTGCTGTAGTGTTTGTAATTGGGAAGGCTTCAGCCCATTTTGTGTTTCGGTCGATGCAGGTAAGTAGATAACGAAAAACTGGAGAAGAAGATCCACAAAATGCTGAAGGTGAAAAAGGACCCACTATATCTATATGAACTGTTTCGAATCTTGAAGAAGGAATTTCTAATGGAGTGACCGTTGTTTTGGTGTGACGATGAACTTTAGACAGCTGGCACTGCTCACAAGTGCGTACAAAAAGCCTAATGTCACGATCCATACAAGGCCAAAAATATCTTTTCTTGATCAGTCGTAAAGTACCTTTGATACCAGGATGGGACATTTGATGCAACGTATTAAATATTTGAAGGCGAGCTGGCTTCGGAAGAAATGGTCTGGGAAAAGAAGTAGAGGTATCGCACCATATCTTGAGGTTGTCCTGCAGGGGATAATTATGAAGACGATCATGATAGGTCTTGATTTCTTCATCTTTTTCTTGAAGGCGAGCTATTGCAGGCAAATCGACAGCGTCAACTGATACCGAATGAATCCGGGAAAAAGTGTCGGCCACCATATTGTCTGCTCCTCTGATATAACTTGCTGTAGAAATATATTCTGTTAGTACTGAGAGATGTCGCTGTTGACGATCACTTTTTGCAGGATTTTTGGAGTAGAAAGCGGAAACAAGAGGTTTGTGATCTGTGCAAAGGGTGACGACTCTTCCCTCTAACATGTGTTTAAAATGAAGGACAGCATAATATGCTGCCAAAAGTTCTCTGTCGAAAGCAGAATATCTTCTTTGGGGATCTGATAACTTCTTGCTGTAGAAGTCAATGGGAACAGGTTGACCATCAATCATCTGGTGTAATGCTGCTCCGATTGAAGTCTGACTGCTGTCAGTTACGAGTTGTAAATGTGAGACATTAGGTAAAGAGAAAGGGAGTGTTAGGGCATTTTGAAGAGCTTCCTTAGTATCTTGAAAAGCTGTCACTTCTTCTGGAGTCCATTCAAGAGATTTATCCTTGGGATGAAACTTGGCTTTTTCAGATAATGGGAAGACGATTTTGGCAAAATTAGGGATAAATCTTCTGTAGTATCCTAACATCCCAAGGTATCTTCGTAGAGATGCTGAATCGCACGGTAGAGGAAAACTTGAGATGGATTCTTTCTTTTCGTTGGGAGGACATAGTCCTTCTGAAGACACGGTGTAGCCGAGAAAATTGAGTGAAGATTGATTAAATTCACATTTTTCTAAAGAGATTTTAAAACCATTTTCTTGGAGGAGTTTAAAAACTTGTTTCAGATGATTTTCATGTTCAGTTTTGGATGTAGAAAAAATGAGACAATCGTCTAAATAGGTAAACACGAAGGGAAGGTCTCTGAAGATGGCGTCCATTACTCTTTGAAATGTAGCTCCCGCATTCTTTAAACCAAAAGGCATAGATAAAAATTCGAAGAGACCAAACGGAGTGATGACTGCTGTTTTCTCTATATCTTCTGGTCTGATGGGGATTTGGTGATAAGCCTTTTGAAGGTCAATCTTGGAGAATATGGTAGAGTTATGCAGGCGTTGAGATAGGCTCTGAATGTGTGGAATGGGATATCTATCCTGTTTTGTTATGCTGTTAAGGGCTCTGAAATCCCCACAAGGTCTCCATGTTCCAGGTGTTTTCTTAGGCACGAGGTGTAAAGGAGACGCCCATGCAGATTTACTTGGCCTCACTATTCCACTTTTTAGAAGAATGTCAAATTCAGCTTTTGCCGCCTTTAACTTGTCGTCAGGTAATCGGCGAGCTCTGGCAAAAACTGGGGTTGAATCACCAGTTTCTATGTAGTGTTTTGGTCCATTATCTTTAATTACTAGATTGTTGATGTCTATAGGTGAAATTAAGGACGGGAAATCTTGTAGGAGTGAAGTTATGTCTGTATTTTCACCTTGAAGTTGAGCGTGAAGAGATGGTACTTCCTCAGAGGTTATTTTCAACGGAGCTAGAAGAGTAGTATAAGTATCTTGCAGTGTTCTTTGTCCACAGTCAATTAGGAGACCAAAATTGTGAAGAAAATCCATTCCAATAATAGGCATAGTAATTTCTGCTACTATAAATGTCCAGGTGAATTCTCTTCTTAATTTTGGTATACTGATATTTGCTACAACTTCCCCATGACACTTTATGGGCGAGCCATTGGCTGCGGAACAAGTGACGTTTGAAGGGTGCAGCGTCATGTTAGAGACCATGTTATATGGAAGGCTAGATATGCTGGCTCCGGTATCTAGTAAAAACTGGTGCATGGTGCTAAAAATCCGTACATCTATTGTTAACTGCGAAGTTGACACGGCACAAATGTCAACTTGCTCCTTTAGTTTTCCGACGGAGTTGGGGATGCTGCTCTTGATGGAGGTCTAGAATTAGGTAGGATGTTTAGTCCCGTTTTGTTTGGCCATGTACACCATGGTTTACAGCTTTTAGAGCGTGGTCCATAATAAATGTGGCCTCTACACACCTTTGGTCGTTGATTTTCGTGGAACGGCGCCAGGCCAAAAGTAGTGGTTGTTCTTGATCTTGATGCGGCGGGGGCAATGGCGGTGGCAGGGGATGATACAGCCATGACAGGAGCTTGTGGGCTTAATAACAAGATGTCATTAGCTAAATCTCCCAACTGTTGAAGTGTGAGAGTAGAATGGGCGGCTAAGGTTGTGCGAATGTGACTCGGTAGAGTTTTCAAAAATTGCACTCTGACCAAGTCCTCTCCTATATTTAATTTCTCTGCCTGCCGAATCATATCCTGTAGATATATAGATGGTTTGCCACTGTAGACCTTTTTGGAAAGTAGATCATTATAAAGCTCCACCTTAGATTTTTCGTAAGTATTCACGACCGCCGTTTTGAAACGGTCATAATCTTCTGCGTCAAGTTCGGCTTGAGATATTCTATCCAAAACTTCAGGCGGAATTTGTGACATAGCATGAAAGTACTTAGTTCGTGAGGACCTTATGTTAGCGAGATGAAATTGTGCTTCCATGACACGAAACCATGTCGGGACTGAAGATTCCGAAAAAGTTGGTGGTTTAATTTTCATTGTTGAAATGGATTCTGCCTCTCTTTGATTGTTATCCTGTCCTTGTTCGTCTGCCATCTTCGTGGTATCAAATTTTCAGCTCTAGGATCACCAATTATATAGTCGTCAGTTCTGGTTATATTATTATCAGTTATATGGTCACCACTCGATATGATATCCTATTATCTGGTATGACAACTATATAGCGACGGAGGATGATCAGCATGTATGTCGCGATGTCAGTCTGTTCCACTTCAGGACAAGCCGTCGACTGGTTCGGATTAAGTCCGGCTAAGGCAAAGGCGATCGAAGGTTGTCGGAGAGGGTATGCTGATCTGCACGAGCTCGTTGGCTAAACAGGAGGCTGGGTGTTCTTCTGGCCAACTCTGGGACAATCTGGAAGGGACAGAGAGTATACAAAATACTCTCTGTAGTTATCTCTATGACAGGTAACCTCAGCGGCTACCTGCGAAATTATCTCTTTAGTAGTTAAACTACTTTTTAGGTGGCAGACTAACTGGAGGATCTCGGAGGTCCGGCGAAGATATCACCATCCACGGAGACCATCCACCTACAGGAGAACCTCTTGAAGATCGTCCAAAGGGTTCTTGGTAACCCTGAGGAGGTTTCTAAGCCTCTTGGTAGGCTCAGAGAGAGGGAGAGAAGTAGGGCCAGTCGGAGATCTTGTAGTCCAACGCCGGGGGAGAGACGAGGCAGCCCAACATCTTGTAGAGAGACGTGGCAGTTCAACTTCTAGTAGAGTGACGAGGGAGTCCAACTTCTTGTAGTTTCTTCTTCTTCCTGCTTCGTAGGTGGCATCATGATATTTCAGCTTATTGGTTTCTATATTAGCAAATTAATCTCTTAGTGTACAAGCGCTACGAATTATTCTCTTTAAAAGGCTAATAAGGACAAAAGCGAAACAACATGACAATATTACTATCTTTCAAAGTCACTTATATCACACCAGAGACACCACACAGCGACCGAGTCCAAAACACCACGTATACCTCTACATAATTATAAAACCCAAAGACCTCTATCACTCATAACTCACATACAATATAATTAACCATCCACAACACCACTACTAATTATACTAATACCCACTTAACCTTATAATACTTACCCTATTACACTTCAAAAACTCTCAAACCTACATATTTATTTATTAAATTATAACTCCTATTATCATTAACCATCACTTAACATTTAAAAAAAATTATAACTACTCATATCTATAACTAGATACTAATACACACCGCTCTTCAATTCTTACTAATTATTTCATAAACTCTAAATACCACTATAAACAACACACACTCAAAAACATCCATTAAAGAATTAACCCCGCGACTTCAGCCGAAAAACAACAAACAACATATGATGACGAAGCACTCTCCTCTCACACTCCTTCGACCACCATATATTACCTCTCAACTACTAACACAAGATGAGTTTAATTGTTAAATACCAATTCTCTATACTATATCTATTACACATGCACTTATAAATATTCTATAAAATAATACTTATATACTACACACCTTACTCTTACTATACTAACAACAAATATCATTGCATATACTCAATAATTAATATAAACCCAATATAAATCAACTAAACACAGAGAGTAGATACCACCTATTAATACTATATTATAAAATAATACATATTCATTCATTTAACCACTTATATATATTATATTAACCCATACTTACACTCCAAATTAGATACAAACAAACAATCATCAATCTCTTTAACATTTCACCACACCATAACTATTTGTACTATTATATACACTGCTTCACCTCACATAAATCTCTATCCACATAAGCGAGAATAACCCATCACTATAACCACACATGAGCTACTAGAGACTAAAATATTTAACAGTCACACATATATAGAGGAGACCATAAACAAATATACAAACCACAATCATATCAAGATATATACACCACACAACATTACAATAAACCAATAAACATCATTACACAATCGCACAATAAACCCTTATAACACTAACTATTATCATAACTTAAAACTAATACAACACACACCAGGAACAACTTACGACTAGACCAAAACTTAACATAAATCCGCATCAAACCAAATTACCATATAATACTATACGACTCAAATACTACAATAATAACTACTAAAATACTATATCAATATACTAAATCAAACAAACATATCAAATTAATCACTCCACATAATCCGCCACAGACGGTAGATCGGTAAAAGCCACAAACTAACCTACATACCATAACAATAAACATAAACCTCGCTCACATATAATAGCCAAACATATACCTATTCGAAAACACACACACATAAAAAATCCTATACTATACTCATAGAACTGTACTACACCAGATCACACCATCAGTCACATCATTCAAGTTCGCGCACTCACATACAACCAAAATATGGACAGCCGCGCGTTGATATCGAGTATTAAAACACAAAAATGTTCATCGACACGGTTCGCTACAGCACTATCCCAATACTATGATACACATAAATAGATGTTGCATAATATACCCAGCGATGACAACATGATGTCTATCACTATATTATATACACGCTAAAGCTAAAACTACAACTTACCAAACAGAACCCGGGTGATAACGAAATAGAGAGAAGCCATATCCATAAACCTATATAATACAATGGAGCATCAAGCCAGCAACTATATATAGGATATCACAGCGTACAATTATGACAACAACACGAACACTAGGAAAATATATATACGAGCAATAATATCGAGATATAAACAAAAAATGTTTAGTTACCCTAAAACAATCATTATCCTATTTCATTTATCTCTTTAGTTTTGACCGCCTCCACACCATCAACTTATGCTATAACATATATTAAATTTAATATCAGGAAATGTCCGTATCCAGCAACAACATAAACGAGATTATCACACAGAAAATACAAGCAATACAACAAGAAACACTAATTGAATTGCTACTATAAAATAGTTCTGGAAATCACATTTCGCCCTAACAAATACAATACAACATTTATCTTCTTACACTTTACACCATTTAATCACTAAATATATCACAAGATTACCAAACCAATTCAGAACCATTATTTACCAAGTCTATCATCACACACGACACCAACAAATAACTACTCAGTATATGGCATGTACATCAATAAAAGTAACACTACTTTACCACTATCATAGAAATATATATATAAGCACTAATACCTATTCAACAACGAATAACCTAAAAAAACACACAAGCATCATATCCATCCATTAAAACAACACACAACATATATCCATATACTACTAATACAGTAATAATAATATATACGTATCTAAATACACACAATCGATAATAAACATATACACATTAAACTACAAATCTTAACTACTTAATATACAGGACTATAAGTTTTAGTACGGAAGGTTAAACAACATTTTGAGATCGCCCGTAACTAAGATAAATATCTGACACCTAACATCAAGTTATCACACTATTATAGATTAACGGTTTACAAGGTCTAGACATCTGACGATCAAAACAGATTAAGGAGCATATCAGGCATTTAAGAGTCTCTATTCCCTAAGTACATAGGCTGAGTTATAGATATAAGTGAGCTACAATAACTTAAACAAAAGCGTATCAATAACCGAAATTTATAGAGAAGGGTCCCTATACCAGAGCACCTAATATTCTCATTATAACATCACCAGAGAATGGCCGAGTAGCACTTAACCTAACCATAGCAAAGAACATCGAACTACACACTATATGCCAGTAATAACACACTGGATCGGCCTAATCCAACTTAAGAAAAATGAACGCTCAGTGATCACTCAAGTAACCTAGACATATATCACTACTCATATAATACTAAAAGAATTCTTACTAAATATATATACATCCAACTATAATAATAACTTAAATATATAATAACTTATATAATCATATAATCATAATAATATAATATACCGTCCAACTCAAAACAATACGCACGATGCAATCTTATACACATATAACACCACCTACTTCATTAAAATCATTTAAACACAACACATATCCCATAAATATAACATAAAAACATAACTAAATATCTCTAGGAGTCCAACTAATTACAGAGCTTATAACTACCTATAATTATTATACACTACACACAAAAACATATATCAACTACATCAAATAACAACAAACTCAATTCAATACCCTTACTATCAACCCACCATACCAACTACATAAATACCACTACACATACATATTCACATATACTCACTCAAAAATTTAGTCATATAACATTATTGCTATACAAACAGTTACACTATCTAAAAATTAAAATTTATATCCACAAAATTTTATTAAATAAAATTTTACAAATATCTATCACCTCACGAATATATGATTGTTGCTCTCCATCACTACACTCATATACTATCAATCACTACTCATACACTCTATATAACTAAACTTATCATATCAATATCACTACCATTTCTAAACACTAGGACTTATTATATATATTCTATATGTTCTTGAAGTGAGACTCACACAACATATCTACAAGAATTTACTAAATGCGATAAAACACTTCTAATCTCCAACATTCAAGACGAAGGAAACATCATGCTCACACCTAATATATACTTCAAAGAATCTATACGAGACACTATCATTAAGTTGTAACATCTACAATCAACACTATACATTATACACACTATCATATCAACATAAAAATCAGGATATACATCAGATTTATATCAAATACTCTCATATAACATATTAATAACTCAATACACCTATACTATACTTCATTATACTACCTTAACAATAATTACACATTTAATAATTTATAACTTAACAAACATCACACATACCACTACGTTATTACCCCTTCTACACTGTTCATCATAACCACATCTACCAATACACATATGTCATCACACACACTCATACTAAACCACACTACTCCACCCAACTATCCTACTACACTACATATCTAACAATCACACGACTTCTACATATACCCTAGACCCTCATACCTACTAACCTAAGAATCACTATATATAACCATACATTGTATCTAGACCATGTATACTCCACACTCAACTAACATTAACCCTTACTAACTACTAATTCATTATAACTGCATGCACTATGGATATCACTATCTATATCTACTATCATACTATCACAAATAGTAAACTCATAAATAAACCACTCCCATCAACAATACTCCTATATACCTTTTCCACTCACTCTACACAATAAGACTATGTTACAAACACTACATATTAATTACACCACCTATAACCACTATAACTTTATATCATCACCGGTGATGAACTAAAGAAGTTTACCCGCATCATATCTCGAAACTAAGAGATAACAGAGGATACAGAAAGCACAAAAGAATAAAACACAACATCAACTTAGAGAAACAGCGTATGAATTTGCATGAAAAATGAAAAACAAATTTTAAATTTTTAATTATACATATTCTCTCACAAAACCTACAGAAACTGTACCAAGACTATTGACACACACTCAAATACAGACGCTATGCATAATATTAATATAAATCCAACACACAAAAAAATTGGAAAAAATTGTTTATTTTTTTTTTTACTAAAAGAACTACACCAGGTACAACCGCAAGATGCATATAGTCGGGGATCACCTCATCGCCCCCTCTGTGCGCAGAACACGGCCACGCACGACTTCTCCCTCCTATACACAGCGGCTCGAGCCCCCATAAAATAACATTACCTATACCATAATAAGATCTTCGGCATTATATGTACTCCGAGAGTATATTATACAACTCAGCTGATACACCACCATATAACCATTCTCAAAAACATCATATTTTTATCACTTTATCTTATTATATCATATCATCACTATTTTACACACACGCATCACATATAATCCACATAATAACTAGCACCATCATAATATCAATATCTATGCACATTCATATAAATATTCGTCAAACGACTGTATCATTTCGTTAAGATAAACAAAACAACAAAACCACAAACAATAAAAAAAAATAAATTACAATAAAATATATATATTACTTCACACTTATTATTTATAATATATCATATTTTCACAACAAATTCCACAATACCACAACACCATATCCATGAGATTTGAGTGCAGTTTGTAGATATATCTTAGTTTTTGAGATAATGATGCGGGAAACTTCTTTTAGTTTTGGCCATATATAATACTATATA
The DNA here is from genome assembly GCA_015478945.1 of Trachelipus rathkii. Taxonomy (NCBI): domain Eukaryota; kingdom Metazoa; phylum Arthropoda; class Malacostraca; order Isopoda; family Trachelipodidae; genus Trachelipus; species Trachelipus rathkii. The sequence continues at coordinate 45,569 of JABUQX010057544.1, forward strand.
CTATAAATCATATCATCAAATCAACAATTACCTAACTAGATGAGACAACCCAACGTTCATCAAATTAAACTCAGTCAACTCATATCACCGCATACTCACTAATTCCAATAACCATCCAACTAGTATACCTAAAGACTTACAATCTTTAAAATATTCCATCTTATATCATTATACTACTTAATATAATAAACAATTCACCCACAGCCAAATTACGAACAAGAAGTAACACACGACTATTACTGATCTATATATACATAATGATTCAAAACCATACATATCATACTCATCACTATTCAGCATTATTTCACTACAACCAAACAATATTAATCTACACCAACTTCAATATAAATACACGCAACCTACATTAACAGAGTCTACTCATCTCTCACCATCACAAATCATCAGCAGTAGGGCAGAGAGGAACCAATTAGAGAAGGGTAGATCATAGCAAAGCTCATATGATAGCACTTTCAGATTAATATACATAATTCATATAATCCACAATAACATAATTCTACCTTAACTATACACTATATACTACCTACACTAATGTTACTCCGAACAACCTCACCCACCATCTACTATATTATACAATTCATACACCCCACGCTACAATCAAGTAATAACTCTCAATATATTTGATACTCACTACATTATACCATATATCTCACACTCACTAAACCCTACCATCGCACTAATTCCACTTATACAGCACACCCTTCCAATCATTGCCAATGAACAGACAAAGTAGACTATCCCGCATCATATACTCAAAAACTAAGATAGGTAACAAGAACACTGATAACATTATAGTAGATCACCTTAATCGCTAATGAATTATTTAGATAGCGCCAAGACAACAATAATAATAAACAAAATCGTCAAACAATATCATATAATTTAAATTCAATTTTATATAGGATTACTATTATATCGCTTTATAATAAACATTACTATATATCATATACATACACACAATCGAAACGCAGAAATACCGCTAGAAGAAAACCTAATGTCATATATGGATTCAGCGTGCTCGACCACTACATGCTATCTACTATATTAAGAAGAACACAAATTTTTTACCTTAAACTCACACAATTACACTTTATGGCACCATACAAATAAATCTGAAATTATTTTTAATATTAAAGAAGGCACTACTCGAGCACGAACGGTGAGGAACCACCAGAGGGGAGAACGAACGTACGCACACACCGCTCCAGAACTACCCACGCAAGCCACGCGCATCAGCATACACCACACACTAATCTACCAGCACATACTAATAATTTGACGAGCACGCAGCTCTCCCTCACACCCGATAAATCTCCTTCCTCACTAAGAGTATAAAGAATACACAAATAACAAACAAACTCCTATGAAAGCAAATCTAAAGACTTCTGATAGCAACTCTTTTCATCCTCAACAACACGCTGCGTATTCTAAACTACTACTCATAAACATTACACCAACACACAACTTTTCATATCATTATATATAAACATGATACCACCACCTAACACTAATCAGGAGCGTACATTCAAATGAAGCGCCAAACACCATATATAAATAAACTATATACATATACACTCCTACCTAACTAACTTCTAATATCAATTACACTTACTCATATACAACCATAGCAACACACAATCACATCTAACACATAACCCGACACAATCACTACAAATAACGATCAAATATCACACACATAACTCAACCTAACCACTATTCACACTACTAGATCACATCACTTCAACACAGAACTCATCTATACTCGCACATCACCGAGCGAGCACGGACTATACACCATCAATCAAACACTGCCTACTAGCGCGTACACAAAAACCCTTCCTATTAAGTTACAACACTATCACATATAACCTTAATCAACCAACATAACTCTACAACCCCTTGAAGACAAAATACTATAATTCCTAAATATCATCCTACCATTCACAGAAAACCATATATATACTATAATATACTATAATATATATATATACATATAATTATATATAATATAATATATAATATTATATATTATAATATAGTTATATATATATACTTCATTCATATAATATACTCTTTTTTGTTTTAGATAATTTCTAGTTTTTAAGCTTAACTAATATTTGACATCAAATTTATTAACACGTTTTCCTCAATATGATTTTAATTTTATCTTTAAATTTTGTTTTTAATTGTCACTTCAAACAAACTTGAAGATATATATATAATCATATATATATATGTATAATATATATATATTTAATATATATATATCATATACTATAATATATATACTAATAATATATATCAATATATATATATATTATATATATAATAATAATAATATATTATATATATATATATTATACTATATTATATATATAATATACTATATATATATATAGTATATATATAATATATTATATATATATATATTATACATATATAATTACTATATATAAACTATACACTAATATCATATATATGATTATAATAATATTATATGCAAAGTTGACCTTGATCCTGAGCGTCAGCATCTAGGTTAGGCCCACGTTTACGGCAAGGTAGATTCATCTAGGTTAGGTTTAAGCCTACGGCATCGGATCTATATAGATTTGGTTTGGTCGGTATAGGACCCCTTCAAATTCAGGTTATGATACGCTTTCGTTACAGTATAACACATACATACCCGAACTAGGAAGAACGTAACGATACCTAATCGTATTGATCGTCGATGCCGTAGACCTAAACCTAATCTAAAAAAGTGAAACCATTAGGTCAGATTACTTTTACGGGCATCCAAAAGGTACCTTCCACTAATATATATTATATATATATATATATATATATATATATATATATATATATTAATATATATATATATATTATATATATATATATATATATATGAGAAAGTTACTTGACGGTACATGTTAATATTGTAAGCTAGTAAATGTACTGTATATAAAACTAAAGTTTAATTAAAATTAAACATTTTTAGGGGCGAAATGAAAACTATATAGAGCAAATAATTTTTTTATTGCTTGTTTTTGGATCTAGTTTGTTGAGCGACATTCCTAATTAAATAAAATGTAAGCAAAGTTTATGGTGTCGAAGCGGTCAAACTAAAAGAAAATGAAAGGAAATGATTTTTTAAGGGTAACTAAACATTTTTTTTATACGAAATTAATTTTTTTCCTAGGGGTGACTTGACCTGACCTACCTAACCTAACCTCATTTCACCCCTAGAACATAGGAAAAAATTCATTTCTCCCCTAGAACATCTATTTATGTATCATAGAGGTTACCTGCGAAATTTTTTTTTGATCCAACCTCCCGTTCCATGTGGCCGTTAAATAACTTGTCTATATATATATATATATATATAAATATATATATATATATAATATAATATATAATATATATATATATATATATATATATATTATATAAATATATATATATATATAGTGAAGTGTTTTAAGTTAGTTTCCCCAAACGAAAATACTTACAGAATGAACCATAAAAGAAAAAGTAACAGAAATATCAATAAGTCTATTAAATTTAAAAATGACTTATTTTCATTATTCAGATGTTAATAATTAAAAAATTGTATATTAAAAATATTACATTTGTTATATTATATTATAAATATTATCAATATTTGATAAAAATATATATATTTTATAAAAACTTAGTTTTAAGCAATAATAATGAACTTTTAACAATAAACTCCATCTTGTGTTTATATTATGTTCAGAATGTGAAGGCAAACGCCATCTACCGACAGCTTCTGCAATGTTTCATTTTATTATATTTACAAAAATCCATTTTTAGAAAAGTTAGACCATAAAATATAATTTTTTTAAATGTATATAAAATATTATAATAAAAATAAAAATAAAAGTTATAAATTGGTCAAATGTAAATAGTAATAATATTTGTATAAAAACTTGATTATTATATATGTAACTTTTTTTATTATAACTTTGTACGACTTTTTCGTTAAAAAAAATAATCTGTTGTTTCGCTTTTGTCTTATTAGCCTTTAAAGAGATAATTCGTAGCGCTTTGCTACCACTAAGAGATAATTTGCTAATATAGAACAATAAGCTGAAATATCAGATCCGACCTACGAAGCCAGGAAGAAGAAGAAACTACAAGAAGTTGGACTCCCTCGTCTCTCTACTAGAAGTTGAACTGCCACGTCTCTCTACAAGAAGTTGGGCTGCCTCGTCTCTCCCCCGGAGTTGGACTACAAGATCTCCGACTGGCCCTACTTCTCTCCCTCTCTCTGAGCCTACCAAGAGGCTTAGAAACCTCCTCAGGGTTACCAAGAACCCTTTGGACGATCTTCAAGAGGTTCTCCTGTAGGTGGATGGTCTCCGTGGATGGTGATATCTTCGCCGGACCTCCGAGATCCTCCAGTTAGTCTGCCACCTAAAAAGTAGTTTAACTACTAAAGAGATAATTTCGCAGGTAGCCGCTGAGGTTACCTGTCATAGAGATAACTACAGAGAGTATTTTGTATACTCTCTGTCCCTTCCAGATTGTCCCAGAGTTGGCCAGAAGAACACCCAGCCTCCTGTTTAGCCAACGAGCTCGTGCAGATCAGCATACCCTCTCCGACAACCTTCGATCGCCTTTGCCTTAGCCGGACTTAATCCGAACCAGTCGACGGCTTGTCCTGAAGTGGAACAGACTGACATCGCGACATACATGCTGATCATCCTCCGTCGCTATATAGTTGTCATACCAGATAATAGGATATCATATCGAGTGGTGACCATATAACTGATAATAATATAACCAGAACTGACGACTATATAATTGGTGATCCTAGAGCTGAAAATTTGATACCACGAAGATGGCAGACGAACAAGGACAGGATAACAATCAAAGAGAGGCAGAATCCATTTCAACAATGAAAATTAAACCACCAACTTTTTCGGAATCTTCAGTCCCGACATGGTTTCGTGTCATGGAAGCACAATTTCATCTCGCTAACATAAGGTCCTCACGAACTAAGTACTTTCATGCTATGTCACAAATTCCGCCTGAAGTTTTGGATAGAATATCTCAAGCCGAACTTGACGCAGAAGATTATGACCGTTTCAAAACGGCGGTCGTGAATACTTACGAAAAATCTAAGGTGGAGCTTTATAATGATCTACTTTCCAAAAAGGTCTACAGTGGCAAACCATCTATATATCTACAGGATATGATTCGGCAGGCAGAGAAATTAAATATAGGAGAGGACTTGGTCAGAGTGCAATTTTTGAAAACTCTACCGAGTCACATTCGCACAACCTTAGCCGCCCATTCTACTCTCACACTTCAACAGTTGGGAGATTTAGCTAATGACATCTTGTTATTAAGCCCACAAGCTCCTGTCATGGCTGTATCATCCCCTGCCACCGCCATTGCCCCCGCCGCATCAAGATCAAGAACAACCACTACTTTTGGCCTGGCGCCGTTCCACGAAAATCAACGACCAAAGGTGTGTAGAGGCCACATTTATTATGGACCACGCTCTAAAAGCTGTAAACCATGGTGTACATGGCCAAACAAAACGGGACTAAACATCCTACCTAATTCTAGACCTCCATCAAGAGCAGCATCCCCAACTCCGTCGGAAAACTAAAGGAGCAAGTTGACATTTGTGCCGTGTCAACTTCGCAGTTAACAATAGATGTACGGATTTTTGGCACCATGCACCAGTTTTTACTAGATACCGGAGCCAGCATATCTAGCCTTCCATATAACATGGTCTCTAACATGACGCTGCACCCTTCAAACGTCACTTGTTCCGCAGCCAATGGCTCGCCCATAAAGTGTCATGGGGAAGTTGTAGCAAATATCAGTATACCAAAATTAAGAAGAGAATTCACCTGGACATTTATAGTAGCAGAAATTACTATGCCTATTATTGGAATGGATTTTCTTCACAATTTTGGTCTCCTAATTGACTGTGGACAAAGAACACTGCAAGATACTTATACTACTCTTCTAGCTCCGTTGAAAATAACCTCTGAGGAGGTACCATCTCTTCACGCTCAACTTCAAGGTGAAAATACAGACATAACTTCACTCCTACAAGATTTCCCGTCCTTAATTTCACCTATAGACATCAACAATCTAGTAATTAAAGATAATGGACCAAAACACTACATAGAAACTGGTGATTCAACCCCAGTTTTTGCCAGAGCTCGCCGATTACCTGACGACAAGTTAAAGGCGGCAAAAGCTGAATTTGACATTCTTCTAAAAAGTGGAATAGTGAGGCCAAGTAAATCTGCATGGGCGTCTCCTTTACACCTCGTGCCTAAGAAAACACCTGGAACATGGAGACCTTGTGGGGATTTCAGAGCCCTTAACAGCATAACAAAACAGGATACACAACCCCGTTCCACACATTCAGAGCCTATCTCAACGCCTGCATAACTCTACCATATTCTCCAAGATTGACCTTCAAAAGGCTTATCACCAAATCCCCATCAGACCAGAAGATATAGAGAAAACAGCAGTCATCACTCCGTTTGGTCTCTTCGAATTTTTATCTATGCCTTTTGGTTTAAAGAATGCGGGAGCTACATTTCAAAGAGTAATGGACGCCATCTTCAGAGACCTTCCCTTCGTGTTTACCTATTTAGACGATTGTCTCATTTTTTCTACATCCAAAACTGAACATGAAAATCATCTGAAACAAGTTTTTAAACTCCTCCAAGAAAATGGTTTTAAAATCTCTTTAGAAAAATGTGAATTTAACCAATCTTCACTCAATTTTCTCGGCTACACCGTGTCTTCAGAAGGCCTATGTCCTCCCAACGAAAAGAAAGAATCCATCTCAAGTTTTCCTCTACCGTGCGATTCAGCATCCCTACGAAGATACCTTGGGATGTTAGGATACTACAGAAGATTTATCCCTAATTTTGCCAAAATCGTCTTCCCATTATCTGAAAAAGCCAAGTTTCATCCCAAGGATAAATCTCTTGAATGGACTCCAGAAGAAGTGACAGCTTTTCAAGATACTAAGGAAGCTCTTCAAAATGCCCTAACACTCCCTTTCTCTTTACCTAATGTCTCACATTTACAACTCGTAACTGACAGCAGTCAGACTTCAATCGGAGCAGCATTACACCAGATGATTGATGGTCAACCTGTTCCCATTGACTTCTACAGCAAGAAGTTATCAGATCCCCAAAGAAGATATTCTGCTTTCGACAGAGAACTTTTGGCAGCATATTATGCTGTCCTTCATTTTAAACACATGTTAGAGGGAAGAGTCGTCACCCTTTGCACAGATCACAAACCTCTTGTTTCCGCTTTCTACTCCAAAAATCCTGCAAAAAGTGATCGTCAACAGCGACATCTCTCAGTACTAACAGAATATATTTCTACAGCAAGTTATATCAGAGGAGCAGACAATATGGTGGCCGACACTTTTTCCCGGATTCATTCGGTATCAGTTGACGCTGTCGATTTGCCCGCAATAGCTCGCCTTCAAGAAAAAGATGAAGAAATCAAGACCTATCATGATCGTCTTTATAATTATCCCCTGCAGGACAACCTCAAGATATGGTGCGATACCTCTACTTCTTTTCCCAGACCATTTCTTCCGAAGCCAGCTCGCCTTCAAATATTTAATACGTTGCATCAAATGTCCCATCCTGGTATCAAAGGTACTTTACGACTGATCAAGAAAAGATATTTTTGGCCTTGTATGGATCGTGACATTAGGCTTTTTGTACGCACTTGTGAGCAGTGCCAGCTGTCTAAAGTCCATCATCGTCACACCAAAACAACGGTCACTCCATTAGAAATTCCTTCTTCAAGATTCGAAACAGTTCATATAGATATAGTGGGTCCTTTTTCACCTTCAGCATTTTGTGGATCTTCTTCTCCAGTTTTTCGTTATCTACTTACCTGCATCGACCGAAACACAAAATGGGCTGAAGCCTTCCCAATTACAAACACTACAGCAAAATCTGTTGCCTATGCTTTTATGCAGTGGATATCTAGATTCGGTGTTCCTCTCTATGTGATTTCCGACAGAGGTCCTCAATTCGAAAGCGAGTTCTTCAGTGAGTTGTCACATATGATTGGTTTCCATCGTCTTCGAACAACCTCTTACCACCCACAAACAAATTCCCAGATAGAAAGGTTTCACCGATCTCTCAAGACTGCCTTGATGGCACGTAAAGAAAACTGGCTTCTGTCTTTACCCATCACTCTACTTGGTCTCAGATGCATTCCAAACGATTCCGGTTATTCCGCCTTTGAAGCAGTAACTGGAAAAACTCCACTTTGTCCTATGGACATTCTTCAATCTTCTCCTAACAACAAACAAGAAATGGATTCTTTTATGAAGAAATTTATCGCCCACATGAAAGAATTGGACTTTAGAGACCTTCCTACTTTTCACTCCTTCAACAATTCTTCATATATTCCGGAGGCACTCAAGACCTGTTCTCATGTCTTCCTAAGGACTGATAGGATCAGAAAACCCTTAGAAGCTCCCTATAGTGGTCCTTTCAAAGTCCTTCAACGAATGCCACATTGTTTCAAGATAGAACTCAGGAATGGTCAAACTACAGTAGTCTCAATTAGCCGTTTAAAACCAGTTTTATTCAAACGGTAATGTCAACGATTCCTGATGTCCCTGATGATCCATGTCTCTGGATGTCCCTGATCCTACCGTCTCGGGCGTCCCTGACATCCAGCGATGTTCTACATCCTGATGTCCCGATGATCCTGATGTCCTGATGATTCTGATGTCTCTGATGTCCCTGACGATCCTGATGTCCCTGATGACCCTGATGTCTCTCTACGACCCTGATGATCCTGGATGTCTGACGCTGCCGGATGTTCGATGCCCTGACGTTAGATGTCCAAGATTCCTACTGTTGTCCCTTATTCTTCCAAGTGCCTTATCAGACGAAACCCTCCCCTGTAGAGTCCGCTTCAGGATAGAAGCCACTCAGTGCCCCTTTTAGTGATTACATAAAATACTAATAATAAAAGAAATAAACATCTCTAATAGAGTCCGTTTAGGATAGAAGCCACTCACCCCTTTAGTGATTTATCAAATATGCAAAAAAGAAATACACACTTAATAGAGTCCGATTCGATGAATCCACTCAGTCCCTTTAAGTGTCTCTCAGCACTGTTCCTCTTCATGATGGGCAGTCACCCGTGTTTTGGTGGAAGTAAATATATAGTGAAGTGTTTAAGTTACTCTAAACGAAAATACTTACAGAAATAGAACCATAAAAGAAAATAGAAACATCATTGAAACATATTAAATTAAAATGACCATTTTTATTATCTTGACGTTAATAATTAAAAATTGTATATTAAAATATTACATTTGTTATATTATATAAATTATCAATATTTGATAAAAATATATATATATTTTATAAACTATTTTAAGCAATAATAATGAACTTTTAACAATAAACTCCATCTTGTGTTTATATTATGTTCAGAATGTGAAGGCAAACGCCATCTACCGACAGCTTCTGCAATGTTTCATTTTATTATATTTACAAAAATCCATTTTTAGAAAAGTTAGACCATAAAATATAATTTTTTTAAATGTATATAAAATATTATAATAAAAATAAAAATAAAGTCAAATGTAAATATTAATAATATTTGTATAAAAACTTGATTATTATATATGTAACTTTTTTTATTATAACTTTGTACGACTTTTTCGTTAAAAATAAATAATCTGTTGTTTCGCTTTTGTCTTATTAGCCTTTAAAGAGATAATTCGTAGCGCTTTGCTACCACTAAGAGATAATTTGCTAATAAAGAACAATAAGCTGAAATATCAGATCCGACCTACGAAGCCAGGAAGAAGAAGAAACTACAAGAAGTTGGACTCCCTCGTCTCTCTACTAGAAGTTGAACTGCCACGTCTCTCTACAAGAAGTTGGGCTGCCTCGTCTCTCCCCCGGAGTTGGACTACAAGATCTCCGACTGGCCCTACTTCTCTCCCTCTCTCTGAGCCTACCAAGAGGCTTAGAAACCTCCTCAGGGTTACCAAGAACCCTTTGGACGATCTTCAAGAGGTTCTCCTGTAGGTGGATGGTCTCCGTGGATGGTGATATCTTCGCCGGACCTCCGAGATCCTCCAGTTAGTCTGCCACCTAAAAAGTAGTTTAACTACAAAAGAGATAATTTCGCAGGTAGCCGCTGAGGTTACCTGTCATAGAGATAACTACAGAGAGTATTTTGTATACTCTCTGTCCCTTCCAGATTGTCCCAGAGTTGGCCAGAAGAACACCCAGCCTCCTGTTTAGCCAACGAGCTCGTGCAGATCAGCATACCCTCTCCGACAACCTTCGATCGCCTTTGCCTTAGCCGGACTTAATCCGAACCAGTCGACGGCTTGTCCTGAAGTGGAACAGACTGACATCGCGACATACATGCTGATCATCCTCCGTCGCTATATAGTTGTCATACCAGATAATAGAATATCATATCGAGTGGTGACCATATAACTGATAATAATATAACCAGAACTGACGACTATATATATATATATATATTTATATATATATATATATATATATATATATATATATATATATATATATATATATATATATATATATATATATATGCAAACTGAGAACCATTCCTTATTCTCTGCAAACTCTTTTAAGACTTTCTTACAAGATTGCAAAAAAAGTAATCTGAAAGTATATTTTAAACCAAATCGACAACTAATTTGTTTCCTTTATTTGGAAGATCTTGAGCTCTTTGTTTGTATATTCCAAATATTTACGAGTCAAACACAATCATCTCCAAAACAAACTATAAGTAAATAGAAATAAATGTTAAAACTTGCATTTTTCATTTTTGCATTGTGGAAATATAATTTGTGTATTATCGATGTATCCAACCGAAGAAATCGTTAGATGTTCGCTGCATGATCAGGGTTAGGGAAACATTTATTTTTTAAGCATTTGATTGCGCAGGTATTTTACATTTCTTCTTCCTAACGATTTATCAGCACATAATTGAGTGATTTGTTTTCATCGTTGGCTAAAACGGCTCAAAGAACAGATGTTCGTAATTGGGGTTTATTGGAATTCATTTTGACGTATCCTCAATTAAAATGATAATGAGTGAAGAAGAAAAAAAAAAAATCCCCAAAATTGTAGGCTCGTATTTTGAATAGGAAAAAATCCATTTTTAAAAATATGTGAAGAGAAAGATATTTTAATTCTCACCGAAATTTATCGTATTTGACACCTTATTTGTCTTTTAATTCGATTCAAAAGTTAAGTTGCACTTTCCATTCAAGGAGATTCACCATTTTTAAACGCTCTAAAACCTTGAATTCAAATACTTTAATTAAACACTTGATTGGTAAATACTCCATTTTCTAAATAAAATTTAATTACTCGTTTGACTGAAAGGCAATGATGAATTGTTAACAAAAATATTTTTTCTTAGTTTATTGGTTTTGCAAAGTCATATACGCTTGTTTTGTAAGTTTGTTTTACTTCACTTAAAATGAAAGTAATGTTGAATAGATTTTTTAACCCAGAATTAAAGAATATAGAATCGCATTTTTATCTTATAACTGAAAATTATAGATCTGAAATTGTGTTGTGTAAGACTTTCCTATCACATGCGAAGATATACAATTTAATTTAATATATATATATATATATATATATATGTTATATATATATATATATATATATATATATAAGAGAGAGAGAGATATATATATATATATGATATAGTATATTTCTTCCTACAAATACTGAGGTCCCCATAGATTTCTCACTGTACACAACACTAGTTGTTGGGGTCCCCATACTGATTTAGGTGGGAAGGAGGCCAAAATATTATCTCAACGATCTGGAACAACTAATTAAAGAACCCACACACA
>JABUQX010057544.1:62500-84018 GCA_015478945.1 Trachelipus rathkii
ATAGTTCCTATTTATAAAGGTAAGGAGTACGATTAAAACTATAGAGGAATCTCAAGAGATATTACAAGGCGAAGTTATATGAGAGAATATTAGAAAGAAAATTAAGATAAAAATAGTTTGATTAGGTGAAGAGCAGTATGGGTATAGAAGTGGCAGAAGCACTACAGATTTATTGTTCGCATTGAGAATGACAGGAAAAGACATTAGTCACAATATAGCAGCATATATCGTCTTCATAGACTCTGCTAAAGAGCATTTGATTCTGTTCAGGGAGAGTTATGAGAGTTCTGGAGAGGGGATTGCTAAAGTTGAGACAGACTGGATAAAGGCAGTAAGGAAGTGTTAATAATGTGAATAGTATAAGCAAGGTAAGAACAGGATATAAAAACGAGGAATGGTTTATGTAAAATCTGGTTAAGGTAGGTAGGTTGTCGCTTTGGCATTTGTTGAGAGTGATGGACACAAGCCATAAGAAGTGTAAGGAGAGCGAGAAATTGACGGAGACATCATGGTGTATGCAGATGATTTGCTGGAGTGGAGATGGTGAGAGGTTGAGGTAAATGGTGCTGTGTTTCGCAGAAAAAATTGAGAAGATGATTAATATGAATGGAGAAAACAGAAATAGTGGTAGTAAGCAGGGAGGAGGAGAGGAGTTGATAGTTGAGGTAGACGGTAGAGAGATTAAAAATGTGGAATATATAAATAATTTTATAAATACATTTGGAAAAGAAAGGGGGATGTGCAAAGGAATACGACAGACTGGTTAGTACAGGTGACTGTAAAGATAATATATGAAACAAAGAGGTGAAGAGAGGCAATATACAGAGAGTGTTGAGCCCAATACTGCTGTATGGGACGCAAAACATGGATACGATTAGAGAGGAGAGTAGAATTCAGACAGCAGAGATGAATGTGTTGAGGACCCAGATTGAGACGAGGAGAGACAGAGTGGGAAACGAGACAGTGAGGGAGAGCGTTGGTGTGAAACCTATGATGAATAAAGTGGACGCAGCCAGACTAAGATGGTGGGAACACCTGGACGGATGCAGGGAGAGAGAGTTGCCAGTAGGAGGTGGAGTGGGTGGAGGTAGAGACCAGAGAGATGTCTGACTTGAGAAGAAGATCGTTGAAGAAATGGAGAGACACAGTGGATGATTCATTAAGGAGACACCGGATGCCTGCAGGATGAGCTGATGGCGGATGGGATCGTGATGGATAGAACAGGATGGAAGCGGAGGTTGGCCCCACTGATATACCTGTGAGCCTGACTGTAGAGAGTGACGTAAGATGTAAGATATATATATATATATGTTATATATATATATATATATATATATATATATATATATATAGTATATATATATATATATATATATATATAAAAGGAAAAATGTTTAATTTGTTTTTAAAAACAAAGTTATCATAATTAAACAAACAAAAATTCATAAACATATACCTATCATATTAATATTCAAAAATTCATAATCATATTTCTCTGAAACATATAAAATCTTTAGTAGCATCAGATTAAATAAATGTAAGATTTCAGCACTTACGCTTCACTTTCGAAAAATAAAGTGTGTTTCAGTTATTTACTTCCTGTCTCCTGACCATGCAACAGCAGCGGTGATCTGTAGTGTGATATTTCAATTAGAATTACTATAGATAATCCAGAAAAGATAAAGGGAAATAATTTTTTTTTAAGTTTAGGAAAGGCAACAGAAAGAAGTATATTGAACCAAGAGGTCAATGTTTCCCTCATCCAAGATTATTTCTGCTGGAAATAAATAGACCAATGAAACAATTTCAAAAAAATCTTGAGAGCTAAACGGCTAAATCCTCAAGAAATATGAAACTTGTAAATCCAAGGAAAATGGAAAGGCAATTCCAGTCCAAACTTAGGTGACATGTAATTCAAACGTACTTAAGCTGGACCCCAGATCTTTATGAGAACACTGGCGTTAAATAAAGCTTCAAATAGTCTAAGACATTCTGAGAACAAAAGGCATGTTATGGGGTACAATGAGTGATCCTGACAACGATTTGTATACAAATTACTAAGAATCAGAAAGAAAATAAGAGAAAATAATGTGTCAAACTGTGACATTCTATTGAATAATTAATGAAGAAAGAATTTAAAAGAGTTTATATTTTATCACTATAATAATCCAATAGGAATTTTCGTAAGGAAAAACAATAATACTGCTAATCATACAAATAATAATAATAATAATAATAATAATAATAATAATAATAATAATAATAATAATACATAATAATAATAATAATGTAATAATAATAATAATAATTCACGATGAAGTAATACAAAGTTATAAGATTAAATTATTTTCGATCATATACTTTAATGTATAGAGGTTTTAAATGTTAACTATAACATTAAAAGACTCTACACTGACTCTATGATATTTGCGACGTTTAATAATATTGTAAAATAAAATCGATACTATTATATTTTATTAATGTATTTAATTAAATTAAATAATTCTTTTAGCTGAGCAAGACTATCTTTCACTGCTTCAACCACCAACTTTCTTACTTTTGATCAGACTTACTTCCCAAGAGTCCTTAATTTAGAAATCAGAAGAAAGAAATCCAACCAGCTTCCAAGACCAGTAGAAACAGTTATGGATAGTAAAGGTAAGGAAATGAGGATTGATTACCAGGTCTTTGGTCATAGTTGGGAAATAAATTGAGTTCCAAAAGAAAGAAACTTTTGTATGGCCGCAAGGAAAAATGATGTAAATTGCATTCTGTACTGACCTTCTTAATCTGATTTTTTTCCTTCAAAACTTCCTTCGAGACAAATTCCATTATCTATTTTAAGTATTTATGGTGTTCTTATAACATTTAGAATTTAAGTAAAGTAGGCACTAAAACTCTTTCCAGTGAAACTGAGAAACTTTATTAAAGTTGATGAATTTTAATCCATATTCAGCTTAATATTTAATACTTGTGACAAAAAAAAAAATTTAATTTATATTTTCATCTACCCCATTCAAGTAAATATATATAAAACCCATTCATTTTAAAGAGTTGAAGGCAAATACAATTAAGAATGCTATGAGCACAATATAATTTAAATTAACAGCCTTAAATGTATGCCACTTTTTAAAGAAAGTAGTTTATTAAATTATTAGTGCAAATATATATATATATATATTATATATATATATATATATATATATATATATATATATATATATATATATACATATATATATATATTATATATATATATATAAGAGAACTAAATAACACCTTAGAGATCTCTTACCTATATCCCAATGTGCTAAAAAGAATTGCCCAGCGTATGTCTTGCATGTCGATGGTGACCAAAGGGACAGCAGAAGGGGTTACTGTCCACTACTCACTTCATCTCTGTGTCAGGTATGCCATTGCGGGCCCCGGATGATGATCGTAAGTCACTATGTATCTTTCTGGTTAGTACCAGTAAATCGTTTGTGTAATATGGAATGGTATAGAGTAAGAATCGAGAAGAGAGAGAGGTGATGGATGTATTTAGAAAGTATAAATTTGATTTGTTAGCTGTGACTGAAACAAAGATGAAAGGAAACGGTTAAGATGAGGAGGGTGCGAAATGCGTGTGTGCTGCAGCACTGAGAGGAAATGAGAGGAGAAAGCAGGAGTTGTGATTTTTGATGAAAGGATAGTGGCAATGAGCCATAGTTTGAGTACCAGAATCTCAATGGCTAAATTTAATTTTAAAAAGGTCAAGGTAATGTGGTTGTAACATATGGTCCCATCTGATGGTATATTGAGAGGATCTGAACCAATGTTTTAGATGAGGTTACAGAAGCTTCAGATTGATTGCGCTGGTATCCAATTGGTTGATAGATCAGAGTGAATGAAGAACAGTAAATTTAAAAACGGAGAAATGAGAATTTGTAGTAGAGAAATGGATGGTATGTGTGTAAGTAATAATTTCTCCAAACACATGAGTATTCATAAGTATACTATTGTTGGTGTAAGTAGAGATGGTATCGAAGTGAAAAGTAGGATTGATTTAGTGTTGGTGAAGAAGGAGATGTTGAAATATGTGATGAATGCTAAATCAGTGAGGGGATAGAAAAGAGGTATGGAAGGCAGTGGGAAGAAATAAGAGTGAGTAGTTAAGTGAACAAGGGAATAAGGAAAAGTATTTAAGAAAGCTTGAGAATAAATCAGCTGAATGTACACAAGATGAAACTGAACAAATCTTTGCGCAAATGAAGGAAGCCCTTGTTAGTAGTGCAGGAGAAGTATGTGGATTTACTATAGTAGGAAGTAAAAGCAAATGATGAGGTCTCAACAGAAAGATGTTCAGAATTATATACGGAGGAAAAAAGGAAGACTGAAAGTTGCATACGTAGGAGAACAAATGAGGTAAATGAACAGTTTGGTAGAAGGGTCAATGGGGACATACAAGGAAATAGGAAGCTTTTCTGGATGGAAGAGCGTAAGGGTAAGAATGAGAGTAAGGGGAATTTGCATAGAATAATGAATAGGAATGGTGCTTTTGTGACTGATGAAATGGATGTGAAAAGAGTGTGGAGGAAACACTTCAAAAATATGCATAAGACTGGCAGCAAAGAGGTGGTGAAGTGAATGTATGTGGGTTTGATGGTGCAAGAAGAAATAGATATTTTGGTGATGAGGTAATTAGTAGGGAGGAGGTAATGGGTAGAGCGAGAATTATTGAAGAATTGTAAATCTGCAGGTATAGATGAAATTACTGGTGAAGTGATCAAGTACGGAGGCGAGATGGTGATTGAGTGATTTGAATTTGCGGGTAAACAAAAGTGTTAGTTGAGGAATAGTTCCGAGGGATTGAGGAGGCAGCAGTAATAGTACCCTTTAATAAGGGGGGAATAGGGGTAACTGTAGGAATTATAGGGAAATTAGTTTATTGAGTGTTGTAGGGAAGAAATATGTTAGTATTTTGGTCGAAAGAATGCATCGAGTGACTGAGGAACTATTTCTACATTGAAACAAATGATTGAGAAAATGAACGAGAAAGTTGAAGAATGATAAATCTGCAGGCATAAATGGAATTACTGGTGAAAATTTCAAGAATGGAGGGGAGATTGTGATTGAATGATTTGGAAACTGTGTTACACAGCGTTTATGGAGGGTATAGTTCCGAGAGATTGGAGAAAAGCAGTAATAGTACCCTTATATAAGGGTAAGGGGGTTAAGGAGAACTGTAGGAACTATAGGAAAATTAGTTTATTGAGTATTGTAGAGAATATATATGCTGATAATTTGGTCGAAAGTGTATGTCGAGTGATTGATAGACTGTTTGGTGAAGAACAAGGTGCATTTAGAAGTGAGAGAGGATGTGTGGATCATATTTCTACATTGAAACAAATGATTGAGAAAATGAGAGAGAAGAAGAATAAATTGAGTTTAGGTTTTATGGATTTTTAACAGGCTTATGACAGGATTATATATGGTGAGTGTGCTGGGAATTGATCAGCTGGGAGACCGGAGAGAAATGGATTGAGTCAGTAAAGGAATGCCTGAAGGAGAGGAATGTGAGTTTCGCAGAGGCGAGAAGAAAGGTACATGCATGACAGGAGTGAATGCTGGGGTTTTGTGAGGGGTATGGTAGTGGGTTTTGCCCAGGGGATGAACCCCACATTGACGAGATACCACAGTAAGGGTCCGTCACAATCTCGTGAAGCCTCAGGGTGGATTTTTCTG
Organism: Trachelipus rathkii; assembly: GCA_015478945.1. Taxonomy (NCBI): domain Eukaryota; kingdom Metazoa; phylum Arthropoda; class Malacostraca; order Isopoda; family Trachelipodidae; genus Trachelipus; species Trachelipus rathkii. The sequence goes on from JABUQX010057544.1 coordinate 68,225, forward strand.
ATTACGACGATTTTCTTCTACTACTTTTCTTTTTTGTTCCGGTGTATGCTACGCACCTTAACCCCAATCTGGGGATAGGAGGATTATATATTATAATATATATATATAATATATATATATATAATATATATATATATATATATATATATATATATATATATATATATATATATATATATATATATATATAATATGTTAAATTAATATATAAAAAATAATATTATATATATATATATTAAAACTTGGAAGAACATTCATTAAAATATAAAAAAAATTCTTTTTAAGTACAGGAATTACATTTCATCATTTGATATGTATTTGTTAGGAAAATTCAGCAATGAAGTTGGAGTAGAGAGCACAAGTTTCACGTATAAGAAATTTATTTTCTCGTTAATTAAGTAGAAAAGCAGAATTTCTATTGAAGAAAGAGGACAGTTTAAAAAGTTTCCTTATTTTTACATTGTTTGAATTGCTCTAAGCATTTTTATATCGCAAAATGTATATGTTAATGCGTTAGCATATTGCAAAGTACTTTTGATTCAATAAAATTATCCAAATAGTCGATTTGAATTAATGAAAAAACTAAAAAATTAACAAAACACGACTGGCGAAAATGTAGAAATTACCAAAAACATGTTGGCGTTTAACACAAACGAGTTCAAAGGTTTACCTAAGGTTGACCCTACCCTACCCTATCTTCAAAAAGTATGAAACCTCGCTAATATTTCACTTGCCCTTAAGTGTTCCTAAAGCGAATAAAACGTTCCATAAACTAAGTCAAACCCTCAGAAACATTTCACAAACATTTATAAAATACTAACATGAAATAAAAGATTTGAATATATTCCTAGCAGAACGATGATTCTAACGGGTTTGAAGTGGTTTCTATATGTCACTAATCAAGTTTCTAATCAGTTTAACGTTGACTAAACACCGGAACTGTCCGCAACACAGTGCACCGAACCGCACGACCAGTTATTTTTTCCCACAGCAGAGCACCTTTATATTTGATGGCTAACCCATCGCTCCTCAACTCTATATTTCAATCTTCACGACGCACCGTACCTGGAAACTGGAATTGTTTGCCGCACTTCACCACACCGCACCAAAATGAACCCACCAACTCATGGCACAAGTGCGGTGCGATGCGGTGCGGTGTGGTTCATTGCGGTGCGGTGCGTCGATTAAACCTAGTACGGATGTTTGACGTTTGAATATCCTTTGTTTAAAGAATTAAAGAGTTTAAAGAGCTATTCTTAGTACTCGGTAAATTTATAATTTTAGTAATATAAAAAATTATAATTTTACCACTTTCTCTACGGTGTTATAGACTTATTCAATTCTTTTTAAAATAAGGAAGAAAATTCATAAATTGAAGTGAAATTTAAATTTCGAGTATTACTTTAATTTCCTTGACATATTATTTCGGAAGAATTCTATTGAAAATAATATATATATATATATATATTATAGAATCAGCCGCGCCCGGGCCCATATCCCGAACCATATATAATATATAATATATATATATATATATATAATATATATTATATATATATAGTATATATAATATATATATATATATATATATATATAAGATATAACGATCAATATATATATATATATTAAAGATATTGAATGGAAATACAGAAGAGAAAATATAAACCATACCCATATATTGTTTTACTTATATAAATTATATATACTAATAATAATATATTATATATATATATATATATAAATTATATATTATATATATATAATATATATATATATATATATATATATTATATATATATAATATATAACCTTATATACTATATATATATATGTGAATATATATATAAATATAAATAGTATATTATTATATATATATATATTGAAAATATATATATATAATATATATGATAATTATATATATATATATTGCTTTATGGTGTTATTCAATTTCTTAGGACACGTCAGAAAGAATTCCAATAAACCCCAATTACGAGCATCTGTTCTTTGAGCAGTTTTAGCAAACGATGAAAACAAATCATTCATTTATGAGTCAATAAACCGTTAGGAAAAAGAAACGTGAAATATCTGCGCAATCACATGCGTAAAAAATAAATGTTACCCTAGCACTGTTCAGGCAACGAACGTCTAATGATTTCTCCAGTTGGACGCATAGATAATACCTTTGGTATACAAATTATATATCCACAATGGATATTTGCCTCTAAAATAAGTGCAAAACATAGATTTTTAAATTTATTTCTCTTTACTTATAGTTTGCTTTTGGAGACTTTTGTGTTCGCCTTGGAAATATTTGGTTTAAGATTTTCGTTATTAAAGTAATCAATAGAGTAGCTTATTTCGTTTAAAATAAACTTACTGAACTGCAATAATAATATATTGTTTCAGTTTATATTGGACAAAATTTTCAGATTACTTTGTTGCAATCTTGCAAGAAAATTTTAAAAGTGTTTGCATAGAATAAGGAACGATGTTCAGCTTACATTTGATTATAGAGAAAGATTTGGTAAATTGATAATATATATATATATATATATATATATATATATATATATATATAAAATATTATTATACTATATATATATAAATATTATATAGAATACAAATCATAGAAAGATATATATATTATATATACGCTGAAAATCACTTCACTATCAAGCCCAACAGGGGGTTTAATTAATAGTTAACTTTTTTTTTTTTCCAACGGAGTGCTTTATTATCTTAGTGATATGAGAAGGAAAAATATATGTATTAGTCAAATTAAGTAAATGAAATGGTAATTCACCTTATATACAAACGTTAGCAATAATGATAACACACATATAAAACTAACAAATAGAAATGGCACGAATTCCTAATCTAAGTGACCTGTGAGGAGGAGGTCGAGAGTGATACCGCCTCATCGTGTGAGGGCTGTGCTAGGACTGATCACGAGTTAACCTGGCGGTGTCCCGTATTGGGCACCTTCCCGCCATTGCTAACTCTTTATGTTGGCGCTCTCTTTCTTTTGGGGAGAAAGAGGCGCAAAATACTTTCGTTTCAAATAATAGATACGGTATACAAGTATGGAGGCTTCACCAGAAATTTGATGGTGTATGCATGAGACCGGCAAATTAGCCTCTTACAGCTGCATACCTTCTAGATGACCAATGCATGCTTTTGTCTACAAATCCCTTATCATTTTCACCTTAGACTTTGGTGATCTCGAGTGCAAAAAGGATTGTCGGACTCAGTAAATCAAGGTGACGCCTTGATTTCTGTTTCCACCGACATCCTTTCTCACACCCCCTTCTGATGAATAATTAATCTACGGGAGGAAAAGAGGAAGGAAAAGATTGGAAGCACTAATTTGAGAAAGAGAAAGAAAACCTCATAAAAATAAGAGCTCGTATAGCGACCTGTTTAATTACATAGTAACCTTCGTCAGAGATACTGGTTTTCTCTGTATTTTTTTTTCAATCTTCTAACCCTTTTTCGTCGTTCCCACCGTTTCTCATTTCGCATTTACTCTTCAATGTTACACTTTCAAAGGCGAAATTAATGTCTCCTTCATTTTTTAATTGAATTTTCAGGAACCTTGCCGGTAAACTTCGTATTAACCTTTAATTTCTTTCAAATGCATTCAAGATCCAATAATCCGCATCTTCAAGTCTTCCTTTGAACAACAATTTTCAAAATGATATTCCTACCCTCCTTCTTCCTATGTATTATTATCCATTTTGTTTCTGGTTATTCCATTTGAAGGTCGTTTTCATGGTAACCAAGTTGTATGTTTAGGGTACACGAGTTGTTGTTATTGTTTTCCGCTAGATGGCGTTGGGTTCTATGGCGATAGCCGAGGAGATTTTGGTTGGGTTTTGAAGGAACGTTTGTCCTTTTAAATAGAGAGAGTGTTGCCTTCTGATGGTCAATTATTTTTTTTCTTCGTAGATGCTTACACTCTTAATATTTTCTGATCATTTTAATATTAAAAGAAAGATTTTAGACTACGAGAGTAAGGTGTTTGAAAAAAGAAAAGGAAATGAATCTTAAGCTAGCATGCGAAATCACTTGATTTATAAATTTATAATTTTTAAAATGAGCTTTGTGCCATACAATTCAGAGTTTGCATTTAGTTCCTACGCTATTGCGCGCAGCTGGCGGTCACAGGTACATTGAGATAATTTTAGCAAGTCCCGTCAGAGGGCTCCATAGCTTTGACAAAGGTTTCTTTAATAAATTTTTAATCATCTTTGATATAAAAAAAATATAATTTTTCTAAAATATAGAATGCATTTTTATAGGTACTGTTTTATGGAATGATATTAATTTAGAAATTTTTATTTTCCTCTATATAAAGTCAACACATTTTTAGAAATATATTAGCAACCCATTTAATAAATTCCATTTTCTTTCGTTCGAGGGTTCGTACCGTAGGGTTTCATTCCTCGAACTTTTTAAATTTTGAAAGGTCATTTAAAATAAATTACATTTTAATTTCAGCAAATACATTGATCATCGAAGAAAATTTTTAAAATTTTAATAAGATTGATCATTCAGGATAATAGTTATTTTTGAAAACTAATTATTGATGGTAATTTATTATTTTATTTTTAATGAATTTTTAAAACTCTCATGATGGATTGAGATTTATTGAAAAGTTGACAAGATATTTAAGAAAAAAAAGATTCAAATTTTGGGAAACAATGGTGACTCAGTCTTCCCAATTCATGACTTTGGAATTTCTGTGTAACCCTGTCTCCGCAACTTTCCTCTAATTTGTTCGAAAATATCCTGTTTACTTCGTATATCATAACGTAGAATTTATCGGCTTAAAATTTTTGTACAAACCGAACGTTACCAACATCAGCCTCGTCAGCCTTTGTGGGATGCGCGGCCTGTGTGGAAATTTCCACCGACATTCTTGCGTCATGATATATAAATTCAAAAAAAATTTTTTCCTATTTTTAAACTTTACTTTGATATTATTGTTATCAGCACGTTTTTAATTTAATTGAATTATTAACTAAATTGAAGCAATTTTCATTTTAAATTTTCTATTTATTTATTTTGATCTGTACCAAAGAATATTTTGGGGTAGTTGGCATATTTATTTTATATAGCGCTAGATGGCAACTCGAGGGTTAATATTCGTTTGCCGTACGAAATTTTAGACCATTTACAAATCTTTTGAGGACTAGCCTATAATACTTATCATATATAAATAAATGTATAATTGGCATACAACAAGAGATATTAGAAATATAAGATAAAACACCTTACCAATTTTGGAAACCTTTAATTTACATTTTGCCGTTTTTGGCTGTATTTTTGAACTAACACTTGTATTATTTGGTAATATTTTATACTTGATTATTTTTATCTGAATTTTAGTTGTTATTTTTAACTCAAGATGGCGCATGCTATGCCATTTACATAGATTTTACGTTTGTCTTTACACAGTATCACAATTTCCTTACATAGGATTTCACAATTTTTCCTTTTCTTGTCATTTTTCATTGTTTGCATAGTTATCACTATCGTTTTTATTTTTATTATTATTATTATTATTATTATTATTATTATTATTATTATTATTATTATTATTATTATTATTATTATTATTATTAGTAAGTAGTAGTAGTAGTAGTAGTAGTAGTAGTAGTAGTAGTAGTAGTAGTGGTTTTAGTAGTAGTAATAATTTTCTTAACTACTATTTTTGATTTGATTTTAATTGTTTTTAATTATTCATCGATATATTTATTTTTCACTAAGATGTTCTGCGTTGAATTTTTTTTTTTTTTAAAGTGTTTTCCACTACTTAGAGGGGGAGGGGTAAGTTGTAAGTTCTTAATGGGTAGCAGCGGTCTCTCATTTTTTTTTTTTTTTTTTTTTTTTTTTCAAAGTGTGAGGAAGGTATTGTTGCCTACTGCTGTTCTTTGTTTTTTCTTTTTAATTTTCTAATTTTATCCGTTACAAGGCTTCGGCCATGTAGGCGAGGGATGTGGTTAACTTACACACGAGGTGATTCGTGGGCAGATTTTCGTTACACCGTTTGAGGTAGACTCTTTAGGAAGAATTCTTTCACCACTGTATTTGTCTTCTTGAATAAGGTTTTTGCGCGGTTTCTGTACCAACGGTCTTCCTGAATCGAGAGCAGAATTGACTTGGGAGTTACGTTTTTACGTAATTTTTTTCTTGCAAGAGTGAAGCAATTTTGTTCTTTTGCTGTTGTGTAGGTTCTTTTTATCGCTTTTTTTAACCAATTCTAGGTATTATTTTGATTGGGTTTGATAGTGCTGAATAACTGAATTGGAGCTTTTGGCGCTATTAATCCTTAAATTTTTCTTAGCCCACTTTTTATTTCATGAAGTATTGTAAGATTTATTTTTTCACCGCTTTATCCAAATTTGAACTCAATTTATCAAAAGAAAATTTGAAAGTAGAAGATTGGAGTGCGCAAACTTGCTTTGTGTTTTTCTAGAAGAGGGTGGCGTGATTTTCCACTCAGCCTCTGATGACGAAACAGATTGGCCTGCCTCCTCATGCGAGGGGGAGAATCGTTGGGGGAATGGAGATCTTTTCTTCCCTCCTTTAAAAGTGGGTTTCGCCTTAGTTTTAAGGCTTAATTTCTTTTTTGTTGACACCATTTCTATAGCCTGTTGTTCTTGACTCGGTTTTGGCGTCGTTTTGAGTCACTTGTTTAGGCGTTTGAGTTAAGCCTAATGTCAAGAGCTTGATTTTGAACTCTCAAATTTCCGAAATAGCAACGGTTTCTCTGTTACCAACCGGAATGTTATGATAACGACTTTTCCTTTCTTATTTTCAAATGAGTTAATAAGAAGCTTATTTCTTCACGATTAATTTAATTTTGACCTCAAATAATTTTATTTAATTTGTCCAAATATCACTATTTTAAGCACTTAATACGAGAAAGTAACGGAAAAAATTTTTTTTTTCGATTAATTTTGGAATTTTTGCAATTTAGGCACTATCTGACGTCAATAAATTAAGGTTTTAGGGGTCACTTTAGGGGGCAGCAGACCCCCTAATTGGTTCACTCCGGGATCACCCACTGATGTCTTACGCTCGAAATCACTTCAGGCTATCAAATGAGGGGGGGCTTAATTAATTTAAGGTTACTTTCAGACCGTAGTGCTTTATTATGTTAGTGATATGACAAGGACAAATATGGTTTTGATCAATTAAGTAAATGAGGTAATTTCTACATGCACAAGACAGACGTTAGCAATAATGATAAACACACATATTAAAACTAACAAATAGAAATGGCACGGAATTCCTAACTCTAAGTGGACCGTGAGTATGAGGTCGAAAGTGAGACCGCCTCATCGTGTGAGGGCTGCGTGCTGGGACTTGATTACGAGTTAAACCCGCGTCTCATGTTGGCCGGGGTCCTGCCCGCCATCTGCTTATTACCTTATGTTGGGCGCTCTCTTCTTTTGGGGAGAAGAAAGAGGCGCAAAATACTTCGTTTCAAATATAGATACGGTATAACAAGTACTGGAGGCTCACCAGGAATTTGAGCGTTGTATCATTGAGACCGGTCAGTTAGCTCTTACACAGCTGGCATAGCTTCTAATGACAATGCATGCTTTTGTCTTACAAAGATTCCCTATCAATTCTCACCTTATAATAATATATATATGAGATAACACATTGATTTTATCTAAATTATTAAATAAAGATTTTATTATGTAATACCCAAACGGTTTATATTGGCCACTGATTCACAGATCATACGATTTGACTATATATTTTATCATAATAACAAATAAAAATAACTTTTATTTTATTACATATGAGCTGCATTATATATATATACACATATTATATATAGTATTATATATATATATAGTACTATATATATATATATATATATCTATTATAACAAAAAATTCCTACCAATCGAGAATGTTAATCAAGATTACACTGTACTAATTTTCTTCAATTTTGTATGCAATTGTTCTTATATTTATGAAACAAATATTAGTTCACTATGCCACACAACATAGTGAAAAACGGATAGCTTTTTTAGAATTCCAAAACTGAACTTTAAATTATTATTATATGGAGGTATGATAGGAATATAAATTGAATAAGTATGAAACGATGTTAAGCACAAAAAAATATTCAATTTCTTTAAGAATTTAAATATTGATTTAATATGTGCCATAAACATATTTATTGTTATATGAATATTTCATTCTTAAAAGGTCGATATCGGCCTCCTGATCGGCAAAGTGATCATGCGAGTTTGGAAGCATCCCAGCTGCACGGACAAAAAATGAGATAGTTTTGTATAGTATATCAGTCTCAAGAATAGTGGACTGTTAAAAACTAGGGATGAGCTTGAGGACTTACAAAATGTTAGGTGTACAAGAATGCTGATATTGTGAATACTTATGGGAACGGAAAATTACACAAAATGCTAAAAGATCTCTTTATGACAATGTTTCATGAGTGCCAGAGAAAGAAGATATGTGTTCGAGACTCACAGTCTCTTTCGATGGTCTATAATTTACCACGAAATAAAGTGTACAGATGTAGTGGTAGAGGTTAAGGAATGAAGCGTGCGAGATGGCCGAGATTCCGCTAGTTTAAAATTTTTACTGGATCTTATCCTCTGTCGAGATATATGCCCATATAATCACGATAAAAGGTGGTATTTCTAAGTTTTTTAATACGTTTGGCAGAGATACCGATAAAATAGAAATATGTTTCAATTCCTGAGGGGCAAGATTAATTCATTTATTCAGATCTCATTGATCCATATTCCTCTACAACACCAAACATGGAATACTCCAGGAATGTGCTTCCATTTCTTGATTAAATTATCACTTTCCCTTTTTGAATTGCGACGATATACATACCGAGGCCGTAATCCCTAATTTTTGGTTGAATTACAAACATGAAATTACATCTGCATTAGTGAATAATTCTGCGAAATTGACTATCATGCGGAATAGTTCTGTTTGGTTAGCATAGACCAGGCACTTCAATTATGAGCTACCCGGATCAGATCTCTTGCTACGTTTAGTCTCCATATCATCAGGCAACGAGTCAAATATTTTTTAGCAGAGCCAGTTAGTAGGGTACTGTTTCGTTTCGCCATTCGGGTAAAACATCCCAGCGGATGATTAGTGATCATGCTAGAGAAAGCGAGTAGAATATTTTGAGAATTGGTAATAATAGAGGGAGCTCTTCCTCTTTTGAACTACACGTCATTGAATATCGGGATCATCGTTCCAAAGAATTAATAGTAGAAATTAGGTCGATTATTATAGGCACTCTCAAACAAAGAATATAATAACCCCAAAGCAATCAATTATATGTAATATATTGTAATAGAAATATATTAATCATATTATAAAATTTGATAAAAATAAAAATGATATGTTTCAAAGAAGTTGAAGACACAAGATAAATCAAAAAGATAATCTAGGCTAAAAATTAGTAATATTCAATTTCAGAGAACTAAAGGTTAAGGATTATAATTGTGAATTCACGCCCCACCAAAACTCAGCATCATGAAGAATCACAGTCGATCCGAGAAAGTAGTCACAATCAACGCTCCTCGAGACTAACCGTATAAGAAGAATGAAATACAGGAACCGCCTGAAGCACGGGTAGATACGGGAGACTGTGGTCTCGCGAACAATATGATGTTGGATCCCGATTGTGTTGAGTAGTTCGTAATAACCTCTCTCGAAAAAGAGTACAGTTGGGCGGTGGCTGGGCAATTAGGTCGTAAACCTTAATAATACGCTGATGGCTGTTGGAGGGAGTGAATAATCTTAGTCGAAAAATACGACAAAAAAGGATAATAATATGTTGACAAAAAAGTGGGTGGAGATGATCAGAAAAAATATGGTGACCAACGATTTGCTGCACGTTGTAGTGAGGAAAAGAAGAATGAGACAACTTTTCAATCATCACTCAACAAATACTATTGGATACGTATCAGTGGAGTCAGTTAGCAGAGAAAAGAGAAAGAAAGATTTTCAATCGTCTATATTGATAATATGTATTATTCTTTTCATTATTTTTTTTTTCGGAGGGTAATATGAAGAGAGGGATATGCGCAGAATAATAAACCAACAACCTAAACAATAACATAAGAGAATGTGAGATAGTTTAATTCTCCGTATGAGGGAAAATGTGGTTAAGGAAAATCGGATCAACTGCCGCCGAACCCAACGAAAAAGGAAGATATGGTAGAAATGAGTATTTGTAGTATAATAAATTGACGGTCGAAAAGAAGGCGACATGATAAAATGTTTAATGATATCCAATAATATTTAATTATGATACAATCGTAATAACTGAGTATTAGCCATCTTAGTTAAGACTTTTCTTCGTTAGAGTTCGTTGGCTCTTGCTCGTGCGTATTATTAGGTATCTTCGTTTCATTTTTTGATTTTGCTTCATTGGAATTGCGATAGCACTTTAAGCATGGGGGAGAGGTTGGACGGAAGGATCAAAAAAAAGAAATGTCATCTTATCTAAGGTGGTTTATAATAATAATAATATTCTTGAATAATTTGATGAAGGCTTTACATTAGGATATATATATTAGTAATATAATTAAAAAGAAGTTAATATATAAAAAAAAATGCTATTATAGGTAGTAGTAATATAAGAGATAAGTTGATATGTGTGATATAGGGGTATATATAAGAGGATAAATATTATGATATATGAAGATATAAATACGATATGAAGAATATCAAACCTTATTCATTGTTTCCCGAGAGAGTAAGATCATTATATTAATCTTTTTCGTTTCTTGACTTGTGCTTTGACGTGGGGGGATGACTGGAAGTTTCGGACGCACGTGTCATTTTTCTGATTATACCACGAGTAATTTATTTTAACAGCCTTTGGTTCGCTTCAGAGAGGAACGCCGTTGCGGCCCGTCGTCCCCATCAGAGCTCGGGAAAGAAGGAGTTTTTCGTAAACCTCTCACGACTTGTAGTGGTTTGTGTAGAGTTTAGTTAAGATCCATTTATGCAGAATTCCACTAGTTGATCGTAGAATAACGCCGTTTGAGTCCTGTAGTAGTAAGTTTTCAGTGGCTATGTACGAGATATATTAATCGTAGCTCCATTTATGTTTGTTAAAAAGGTGAAATTATTTACAACTCGTTTTTCGAGGAAGACTGAACACTTCAAGATTGAACGTAGTAGGAGTAGGAGGAGGTGAAATGAACAGGAATCAAAGAGAGAATAGAGAGTGAGTAGAGTAGTAGGAGTAGAGGAGGATGGAGACTGTTTTTGCATATCCGGTTAATAAAGATGTATAGAAAAAAAAAAGGTTAAAAAAAAATAGTCTCTGCAGTTGAAATGATTTAAAAGATGGTCGTTACTTGTGATGTTTTTCATTCAGTCATTATTAGGCCATGAGTATTTAAATTTTTGTTAATATCTTTTTACTGCAGTATTATGCCTTTAGATCTTTATAAGATGAGGCGACGTGTGTGTTCAAAAGAATCCCAGGCGCTTTCGATTAGTAAAGCGGTTAAAAGGCCGAGCCCCGCTAACGATTTTTCGTCACCATCACAGCTCACTTTAAGTAAAAGCTGGCTATCTCGCGTTTTCTGGGTAGATGTCGGGTTATATTGATATACTAGTAGGAACACAGTTATGGGCGAGATCGAAGATTTAAAGGCATTGACGTAGACGTGAGTAACCCACCACGATCAAGTTCCCAGTTCTCTCGCTCTGCGGAAGGGATGAGAGGAGCCTAAATCTGATATGTTAAAATCCTACGTGCGCGCCACATAAATATCATAGTATAACTATAGTGGGAGCAGAAATCACAGAGGAGAGAGGCTCGCTTCTTGGTATTCTGTTGGTGGAAATATGTTATAGTCGCGCACAATAAGTCTAATCTGAGTGTCTCCTCCTGGCTTGATATTATAAGAAAGTTCTCTTATATAGCTCTCTGCTAACAGGCAGTAAGATCTTTCGCTGATATAATAGACTAAATAGTCCTGACGCGATGAGATCGTCTCGGCGTATGAATAGAAACGCCCGAGTTTTCGCTGTTCCAACAAGTCATCCGTATTGAAGATACGATATGAGAGGAACAACCGGATCTCTGGCTCTTTAGCCTTTCAAAAGATTGTTGAGAAGAGCTCTTGGTTAGTAGCAAATTATCTTTAACTCGCGTGTCTATAGCAAAGCGCCAATTATCGTGAGCAGTCCTCGAGAACATTAATGTTTTCTCAAGTGATGCTGCGATCTCGATGTGAAACATAATAATTACAGATCACTTTCTTTCGTAATCTATCAGTGGTTTTACTGCTCCTATCACTCACGTCTCGTCTAGACGTGGAGTATTGATGTTTTTGCATTGCAGCAGATCTGATTAACAATCTCTCTCGAGCAATAAAGTGAAGAATAGTGGTCAGAGACAGTCTACTGTGGAGGCATATGCACTTTTTCTCCAACATTCGCATTTATTCTTATATGCGCAAAGTTATGTTCTCTTTCGTAAGTGATTAATTTTTTTTCGCTTCTGATTTATTCATGTCGATATAAGAACGGTATGGAAAAGATAGATAGAGCAGCTATGAAATATTTAGTAAGTTTTTCGCCAGAGTTTTAGACTGATTTTCCAAGAGAAGGATTCTTGTTCACACTGTTTGAGTCTGTTTTAAAAGAATTCAGATTTAAACGAACGATATCATCTACCAATTTTTGAAAGTTTTGAGTAATTTGATCGATCGCGCTCGATGACCAACGAGAGAGGTCCCCGTGATTTGCGCGCAAAGCAGATTGCGAAGCATTCGTGGAAGGTTATCCTTACTCGGGCCTCTTTTATATTTTTCCTTTTGCTCGTTTGGTTGCCTCATTTATTAGAGTTTAGTCTTTACCGTCGGTTCATTGCTTTTATATGAGGCTTGTGTTTTTCGTTATTATATCTCTTCTACAACGCTCTTTCTGTGTATATAATCATTGCAGGTCAAGTGCAGGATCTAATATTTAAAGAAACAAAATAGTTGGCGTCGATAAGGGGTAGGTATCATTTCTTTTGCTGTTTATTTAAATTTGACATATTAACCTCTCAACTCATGATTCTCGAGAATATATTACACAGCAAGAAGAAGATAGCAATATTCGTGTGCCATGCAAGGATACGCAGAAGAAATATAATTGGAAAAGATAAGAGTCTGTGTAGGAGGGGGATATACCTTAATTCAAATAGATGTATGGAAATCAAAGTAATCTAGGTGATGGATCAGGTCTGTATACAGTTTTCTAACCGGCATAATAAGGAGTAAGCGATGAAAAATAATAGATGAGCACGCAAACTAGCGCTGTAAAAATAGCAGTACGTAGAATTTTCATATATAAACCTCCGCGTTAGCAGAGATTATGGAAAAGGTTATCAAATCGAATATCCCAAGTTTATAATAGTAGGACGGACACGTAATTCCCCAATTTGATGAAAGAAAGACAAACATTGGGAAATAGATGTGCTGACATCGCTTCCGACTCGTACAAAAATATAAATAGTCCTTATCTTACTTTTGGTTGAACTGCAAATTCTACGAAAAAAGTACACCTCTAATGAAAATCTTTTGTTGGGCAATAAAGTTCAATCGGAACAAGAGATCAGGAAGTATCCAGCGAGCCGAACGTGTAAGAAAAGGGTATTATGGAGCAAGTTACGTTGGAAACGATATGTATAAGGAGGAAAGAAAACATAATTGGATCCCGAGCGGCAATTGAGTAATCAATCAAGGAACGAGTTACTTTATGCCGGCTGGTAAAAAATAGGGTAGGATATAATATAATAATCTAACGATGATCGCACGATTTATTAAAGACAGCCAATTAAAAAATGCCCGAGGTATATACTCACTCGCACACGAGAATACGCTAACATACGACGAATTTGAATTTTCTCGTTTTTGTGAAAAATTTACGGAATAACGACCAAATATGAGTGAGTTGTTACGAAGAGTACAGAGCGAATAAATTTAATTTGATGGCACCCTAAGAGGAGTGAAGTGAGAGGTCCTTTATTTATTCTCTCAAATAGAAATATAGGAGATAATATCGAAAAACCGGCTCGCTAAAGTTCCTCAATTAGAAAAATGTATATTTAGACATCACATATTGAATGAAGATAACTGATCATAAGGTGAGCTCCCAGAATTCTCGATACATTATGCACCAGCAAAGTTTAGCATAAAAAGAAGAGTATGCTAAGGAATATTTTAGCTACTCAGGATGAGAGAAAGATTTCGGCAACACGGGAATACAGATATTAAACTAAAGATATTTATTCTGTTAGCATTATGAAGATAGCAGATCAGCAGGATAACATAGAAAATTAATTATGCCTAGAAGATTTGTAAGCGACGGAGAAAGAGAAACACCTAAGAGAGTTTAAAAATTGGAAGAAAACGAAGATATCGAACCAGGAAGACAACGACGAGATTGCACAATACGTGTAGGTTGTACTGAAGGACAACTCGAAGAGAATGATTCACCGAGTACACAGTCAGTCAAAAGTCGATGAATTCGATACGCCTGTGACGATGAAATCGGTCCAGATAATTCCCTTTAATTACGGTAGAACGACGGCGATCACCGGCAAGATAGCGGACACGCAGCTGATAGCATCGCGGCTCGAATCACGACAATGAGGTATGGTCGCGGCCTACAGTGGCTACGTATGAAGGGTAGCGTCGGCCACAGACAGCGACCGATAAAAAACACGAGACCGACATGGATCAGCAACGAACCGACACCTCATTTCATCTACCCTGAAATTGAAATCGAACGTATTGAAGATGCGAGCAAATTAAAAAATCAATCAGATAAAAAGTCTATTAATAATAATAATAATAACGACGAAGAGAATCGTATCTTAGCGATGAACGATAGTATTCATGGACTTAAAAATAGAGAATATGCCGATGATAGTAACGATATCGACTTGTCAACGTTTTTAGTTTCCAACCCCACCGCGCAAAGTGAAAGTTTTAACGTTGGCGCCGATGATATCGTTTCTTTTCCCGTTACTCTCCAATCCAATAATAAGGGTGAGCGAATAGAAGGTCAAGTAGAACGACCAGAAAAAGAGAGCGAAAAGGAAAAGTCAGGATTGAAATGGAACCGAAAAATGGGAAGATGAACGAAATCATGAAACCACTTCCCCCTCAGAAAGAAATATTTCAAATATTTCTCGCCAACTTTGCAAAAGTATCGCAACACCCGAAGGAAAATGAAGAACGGTATTCAACTATAAATAAAATGCCTAATAACCATATATTAGAATATGTAACCGAAGGAGATATCGGCCAGAAAACAGACACTAAAAGCGATTCCGATACCTCATCCCTTCGTTACAATAATTTTCCTAGATCAAAAAATCATATTCAAAAATCCACACGCCTTTCTCCGATATTAAATGTTACCCGTTTTCCTGATCCTCCCTTAGAGGCTGATGAAAGACACCTCGCCGAATATGTTAATAATTACGAAGGTTATGAGAATGTCGCTTTTCAATCTAATAAAGAAAACGATCACGCTGCCCATGAAATTGCTGATAAAGACGCTATTGGCTCTTTTAAAAAGGGAGAACCTGGCAACGTTTTTATGTCGTTTTTTGCATCAGAACCGGCCGTCTTCGACGATAAATGCGATAATAAATGTTTCTCGGGGTCGAATATTAAGTCTAGCTGCACCAGTGAAATCGAAAATAACGAAATTCTATTAAAAAATAATAAAAAAATCCAAGATTCAACATCCAGAGGT
>JABUQX010057545.1:5000-26230 GCA_015478945.1 Trachelipus rathkii
ACACAACCCATACAAAGTTTCACGCAAAAATTATGTAAATTTCAATATATATATATATAAATATATATAGTATATATTATTATATATATATATATATATATATATAATATTATATATTATATATAATATATATAATATTATATATATATATATATATATAATGATAGCTATATATATCTATGATATATATATATATACGCAGATATTTCTGCCTCCAAATATTAAACAAACAAAAATTGATATACTGTAACGGGCATACGGATATCTTCCTTTGCCAAAATTTTTAAGCTTCAAATTTTCCTCAATATTCTAGGAATATGGGGCTATATTTTGTTAAACTTTAAAATTGATCAAAGTTATAGTGTTATAATGTAAATATTAAAAAGTTGTTAATCATAGTGCTTCAAATGTAAATATATATATGTTATATATATATATATATATATATATATATATATATATATAATATAATCTATATCCTGTGTATTCACACCTACTATATATTATTAAAAAATGTAGCCTTATAATCCAGCAATTTTTAAAGATCCACATCGGTTGAATAGACCTACAATAGCCAATTTTGCACTTTGATCAAAAACATCAAATTATAATTACAGACTTATAATATTACAAATATATATAAATATATAATTTAATGGATATAAACAGGTTGAAAATACCAATAATTATATATAATATATATATATATATTATATAGACAAAGTCTAGTTATTGACCTTTTGATCTAAAGTAATTTTTAATTTTCCTTATTATACAATGAACAGGAAATTCAAAGACATTAAAATGTAGGGAAATGTATATTTTAGTTATTAATTAAAAAAAATATGTTCTACTCTTGTAGGTTGTATCTTCACTCACGGAGGAATATTGTTAGGAAAATTTTGCCCGACTTTTTCAATATAACTCGATTTCAGTCTTAACTCTGAAACTCCATCGGGATTAGTGTGCTTCATTTGTCTCGAAAATGTAGTTTTTTTAATGAAAATGATATATTATTTCCGTATTTACACTGAAAGGTGTTAATTTAAACAAAAAAAGTAAATTTAATTAAGTTTTAAGAAAAAATAATTAACGATTATAAGTTCTTTTAAGTTGCTAATCTATAATTTGTTAAAGATTACCAAACATCTTTTTTTGACGCGCCATTTGTTTTGTCGATGTAATCCTTTACGGTAATAAAAAAATAGTATATTCTCTATGGAACATTAAATAGATTTTATAGTTGTTAATTTAAGTTATATATATATATATATAATATATATATATATATATATATATAATATATATATATATATATATATATATATATATATATAATATATATATATATAATATATATATATATATATTATTTGTTAAGGTATTACACGGCAAAATGGGGGCTCGAAGCCAACGGGGAGCAGAAGGGGGGACGATTTTCATAACCCGTAGGGGAGGGCGGAGGAACCCCCGGAACCCAGAATACCAAGCGGGTTCCGGAGACCCTCCCCGAGGGGGGAAATAGTCCTACCCTGTCGTTCCGCGGAAGGCCGAGAGACCCCGACTCCTGCCATTTTGGCGGTTTACCCTTGGGTATTCCTTTATGTTAAAAAAAAAAATTAAAAAAAAATATATACTGACGAGTGTAAACGTAACCAGTCCTATATATATATTTGAATCATCAAATCCCTTTAATTAGAAAGTCTATTTATGGTCATAAAGATACCCTGTATATTTTTTTTTGGGCTAACGAGTACCGTTTAAAAGGTCCAATACTGACTTTCTCATATATATATATATATACTTATATACTACTTTATATATCACTATAGTATATACCTATAATAACTTATATATATATATATATATAATACTACTAATTAAATCATTAATATTTTTTGAGAAATCGAAAGTTTTGAGCATCCCAAATAAAGTCGAAAAATCGATTGTTTTGAACGTCTTAAATGAAATATTAACTACTTACTGACATTACAGTTTTGACTTTGAAAGCGTAAGCTTAGTTTGTAATTGTGAATTGAATATTTTGAATTTTCTCGTGTATTATTAAATTCATTGAAAAAGAAATAGAGTCAGCTGTGTGTAAGTATTTTGATCAGCTTTATGAGAAGACTGCTAAGTGTAAAATATGCTCTAAAAATTATTCCAGAAAGGGGAGAGGTACCACATCGTTAAAGGATCATCTTAGGTCGATGCATTTAGCTTAATACGAAGAATTGACTGAATCGGATTTAGAAAAAGAAAAGTCAGAAAGGGAAATGTGACAAAAAAAGTCACCAAATCCCTTACAGAAGATGAAACAAATTACAATAGAAAGCTGTTTTGAAAGAAAAGAATTATGGAGCGTCGATCATCAAAGTAAATTAATGGATTACAGCATTGCAGAAATGATCAACCGTTCGATATGGTTGAACGTATTGGCTTTATGCGCTATGTACAAGCGGCTACTCCACAGTACAAATTGAGGAAACGACAATTCTACTGTGATCTTATTTGCGATCGTATATGCCCAGATGTTTGTGCTAAAACAAGTAAAGAGGTAAAATCAACGTCCTTTACCAGTGACGAATGGTCAGATACGTCTGCTGGCCTATCCTTGCTTTCTTTAACCTGTCATGGAATAGATAAAATCTTTAAAAGGCATATTTTTTTTGCTAGGCTTACAAAAACTTGATAAAGGCAATACTGGTGAGTACAATATCAAGTTGGTTTTGATGCATGCTAAAAAATGGGAAATATCCTAAATCATCATGTTCATCGTGTTTTAGAGACGTGCAGAAATCTCATTTTACAAATGTAGAGCTATATCAACCCATTTTCATCATTCAAAAATGAAAATGAGTTGAAGCAATTCAAAAACGGCTTGATTTCCATATGTTACTGTTTATCAAGACGTTCCAATCGCTGGAATAAGCATTCATCATGATGGAAAGAATGTAATTGGCCAAAGAACGCTCTTGCTTTGTACGCAGTTCGTATTCCAATTAACCATTCTACACTATGTGGAAAATAACATCACTTCACAACTGCTGTAATATTGAAACATTTGAAGAAATTACCAAAATATCAGCGCCTCTACAACTTGTCTCCGATGTCATACCATTAATCTCAACGCTAAGGTGAAGCATTTTGAACGCATTCAAATGAAATGAAATTGACGGATTTTAAATAAGGAATGAAAGGATGTAATTAAACGTAAGCTAGAAAAACGCTTTGCGTTCTCGTGTGAAATATATGACCTTCATACTATTGCAACTTACTTAAACTCCGGTATAAAGGCAAGTTTTTTTGTAAACACAATATTGAAAGTTAAATGGTCACTTTGTTGTTGCAGTTGAAAAACTTAAATTCGCCCCCATTAAAAGGAAAAAAAGAATTCTACAGAACCCACACCTTCTACAAGTAAATCAAAAACAGATTCACTGGAAGCATTTCTACAGTCCAGTAGTGAAATGAAGATACACACGCATTACTAAAAGATGTAGTGCAAATGGAATTGAAACTATAACCAGAAAACGACTAGATATAAAATAATGATCCTATCATCTTTTCAGTAGTACGAGTACGGTTCTTGAATGCGATGGGGAATTTTGGATAACATGCGAGATTTTTATTTCCCCTCGCCTCAACCCGCCTCCTTCCTCACCACGAAAAGACAACCGAAAGAAGTTTTTTTCGAAACAATAGAAATAAATAAATAAATTAAAAATTAATCATAAATATAAATTTTAAGAAATAATATTTTTAAATAAAATTAATTTTATATATAATAGATGAAGAGAATATGAAAAAAACATAGTTACTATTTATATATATATATATATTATATATAAGTTCTTATATATATATATATATATATAATATATTATATATATTATATATATATATATATATTAATATAGCCATATTACGACCACAAGCTCAGACCTATTGATAGTGAAAATCGATGAGAGTTTGGAAAATGGGCTAGGTGGTGCATCCATAGACGCGTACTCGGGGTTGCCGTCCCCAGAAATTTTATTTACTTAATAAAAATTCTTAACAGGCTACTGAATTGCTCAGATAAAAAGTGGCATCCACTCCCAAACAGAAACAATTCCCCGTTAGGCAATGACGAAATAAGCAAATATGTTTGATATTCTTGAATACCTTTATCTGTCAGGTCCCGTAAACATAGGTTCCTACCGCGCATTAATTATTTATTTATTTAATTATATTTATTTATAATTATTTATTAATATTTAAGAACTATTTCCATTTTTCCTACGTGTCAGGGATGCTTTTGTTTTTATTCTCTAACAAGTTTATACAAAATCTTAAATCTCACTGTAAGATACGAAATAGAATAAAACTATCGATAATTTTTATATCGATATTTTTAAAAAAAAACATCGGACCATTCCATAAGCGCGCAGAAAAACTATGGAAAAATATCGGCATATATATACTATATATATATTTAATATATATATATAATTATATATTATATATCTATTATATAATAATATATATATTATATTATATATATTATATTATATATATATATGTCAGCGTCTGGATTAGCCGTCATATGTATCTTAAAAACTATTAATGCTCCAGTAAAACGGACTACCATTGCTGGAAATTGCTGGTCCAATTTTTAAAGTCCCCCCTTGGGGACAAAAAAAAAAAAAATGTATAAAAAAAAAAAAAAAAAAAAAACAAACAAATATTGAAATCATATCTCAAAACTTACATTTGTCAACGGAGAAAGGCAATAATTTGGGTGACTTTTGGTAAAATTTCACATAAGAAAAAATAATAATAAAACTAAAAAAAATTATTGTTAATAATTATGTAGTAATAATAATTAAAAGGCCTATAAGGGACCTTGAGATGTTCCAGTAATTGTCATCGTTATCCCTATTAAATTTTTAGCTTTTGATGCTAGAATCGCTAATCCGAATGATACCGCCCCGAGGCAGGAGTCGGGTCTCTCGGCTTCCGAGGAACTACGGGGTAAGGATTATTTCCCCCCTCCGGGAGGGTCCCTCCGGAACCCACGCTCTTTGGTATTTGGTTGGTGTCGCGGGGTTCCTCCAGCCCTCCCCTACGGGTTGGAAAATCCCCCTATTCCCCGTCGGCTTGAGCCCCCTAGTGTGCCGTATAAAGCAAAATTTAATAGAGGTCTATTTATTTTAACGAGAAACCAATAAAAGGTCTCTAAATAGGCCTTCTAAATCATATTACTATATATTTTTTAACATAATTTTTTTATTTTTTTTACAATTTTCCTATGTGAAATTTTTACCAGGATTCCAAAATGTATTCTTTGTGCTGTAGCTATTGTAGTTTTTGAGATTTCTTTTTTTTTTTCTTTTTTTTTTTACATTTCCAGAAAAATTGACCAGCATTCCAGCAATGTATTCCGTTTTAATGTAGCATTAATAGTTTTTAAAGTACATAATGACGGAAATCCGATGCTTGGCTATTACATATATATATATATTATTTATAATATATAATATATATGATATATATATATATATATATATATATATTATATATATATATAATATATATAATATATATATATATATATATATAGTATATATTGTGTGTGTGTGTGTGTGGGGTGTATGTGTGTTCTAAATAAAAATTTAATAAATCGCAAAAAATGTTTACAATATATTTTCATTGGATGTTTGACTGTTAGTTTTCCTAGGAATCATTTATAGTCTCAAAAGTATGTCGAACCAACATTACTCTATTAATCGAATCAAATTCGATAAATAATGTAAAAAGTATGCGAGTGACTACAATCATTTTGCAGGAGTACAAGTCTACATACGATTGTCGCTACTCAACGTGTTTATATATATTAATATACTATATATATAATATATTACTATATTATTATATATATATAATATATATTATATAAAAGGATTAAAAAATATTCATATTCATCTTTAAATTTTATATATAAATAAAAAAACTAACTACATTTAGTTTATTCACCGAAAAAATATCTAAGTTTATAAAATAAAAGAACAGCATTTGGAAAAAATATCGAAGCGTTAGTAATTCATTGGTCGAGTCATTTTGTTAAATGAATACTTTGATGCTTAAGCAAGTGTAATTTTAGGTATTCTTTTCTATTGCACTCATAGCCACACTTTCATACTAGTTATTATACGATACAAAAAAAAGTTAATAAAAAAAGGTTAATATTTAATATCGTGACTTTTTACGAATTTCAAGCATTTGCAGAAACCAGAGAGACAGCGACTGTCTCCGGATTTTTCAGAAATGCAAAAAATCTCCCGAAAACAAGAGAAATACTGTTACGGCAAAGTTGATTCATTTGGGTTAGTTAGGGTCGAATTTACTACATCGTCGATCAATATAGGTTATGGGTTGGTTTTTTAACTGAATGCGTCGATTAATAAGGTTTAGGTTGCGTTTTTAAC
This sequence comes from Trachelipus rathkii, assembly GCA_015478945.1. NCBI lineage: Eukaryota > Metazoa > Arthropoda > Malacostraca > Isopoda > Trachelipodidae > Trachelipus > Trachelipus rathkii. The sequence continues at coordinate 11,471 of JABUQX010057545.1, forward strand.
CTACCTCTAAGTCAGGTTATGATATGTAATACACAAAAATATATATAGAGAAACAAAAAAAATACGGACGTATTTTACCCCAAAACATTATTTTTTGCGCCTCCTTGAATTTTTTTCACTCGGTAGCACTAAAGCTGTTTTCTTTCTCATGCAAAACAACGTTTGGCTTACTTTTATCAATTAATTTTTTATAGTAGACCACATTGTTCATTCATCTTATATTAATTTCTAGTATCATATACTACAATATATGAAAAAAAAGGTAAAAAAAAAAATTCATCTGCACAATGAACCGGATACAGATCCTTATTCTTGAATTTATAACCATATATATATGAATATAACATAAAGTGCTAACAGGCTCCATTTTTATGTAAATCTACACAATATGTAAAACGTTCATTTAAGCCAACTTTAAAGTTAGCAAATTGTCTTGTTTGATTCCACTCGTCAAACTTTTGGAGGGGAAAGTCCTACAATATGGCAGTTTGCAACAATGCGCCATAATGTAGCTTGAAATAGATATTGAAAACGTGCAAAACGATTCCGAACACGTTTATCGCACTTGGCGCGTAGTGTATCAGGCGTTTTCGTTTTTGCATTTCTGCTTTACGAAACGTAAGAAATGCTAAGTTTGCGTTCGATTATGTCACTTTTAAGCACCAATTTAGGTAAATGCTCCCAAACGTAAGGGAATTCTCCTTAATTTGTAAGGGTTGTGTTATTTCCCGTGCTTTCCGATTTTAGGAAAATGTTTACGAAAAAATGTAAACAAATCAAATTACGGCAGGGAGCAGGCAGGAAATAATTTTAATCTTTTTTTATATATAATGAATAAGGAAGGTTTATGAGTAATGACTTTAAAAATAATAAGATTGTGCCAAATATATGTGTGGTATTCATATTTTTTTTTTCCTGCTTGATATATTCAGAAAGAAATTATATAAATAAGTTTCACTACGCGGTAGGCCCGTTTGAATTTGTGATATTATAATAACCATTGTTCAGTAATTGGTAAGTGTTTCTCTTAGTTTTTACATCAAAGCTCAGACAATATTCACATATTATCAACCATGATTTGTTATATGTATAAGTATTCATTCACTATAGCCCTATCCGAGAGTAGTATACTATTTCTTTAAAGGTTTGGCATTACTGAAGCAGACCAGCTGAAATTTTGGTATTATCAAGAAATATAGACTAGCTGAAATCTTGGTATTAGCAAGAAATATAGATAGCAAAAAGGTTCTAATATATGAAAAGTATGATAGAAATCAGCATACAAATATTTAAATACCAGTTTTCAGTAAGCTATTAAAAATTTTTATTATTATTTCAAAGGTATGCTGCCATTTTTGATTTCATAGTCTATGAATGATAATAGTAAATGTAGAGTTTCGTAGAGTCCAAATAATATGAATACTGTATTAAAACTATAAACATTAAATATACAAAAATGATAACAAATTATTTGAAAACTGAGATTCAAATCATTATCATTATATGTTTAACATCGATATTCAAACATCAAACCATAAACCTTAAATAATATCGATATATTCACTTTATTGTGTAGGGTTCAAAAACATCTGATTGCCATTATGTTTTCGAATTGATAGTTTTTTTTACGATTATCAATGATTCGATTGCTTATAGAGATGGGTAATAGTAGCGCAGAGGGGCTTAAACGGCGGTTCACCCCTGATTTTTTATAAAAATCACAGAATATACCACTCTAAAAAAAAATTATAATGAAGTATAAAAAAAAAACAAATAGGCGGTCTCTTTAGGGAAAAAAGTTACAGCCTCTCAAAGTTTTAAATAATCCCATACACTTTTATTTGATCCATCCAGGTTAGGGTCTCATTTCAGGCCCTCTATGTCAGGTTATGATATAGGTCTCATTTCAGAGAAAATCTATGTATTACTTAACAAATCTTATCTATAACCTGAACTAGGATGGCCCTAAAAGGAGCACGGGCCCACTTGCGTGAATTCGCCGAACTTTTGAAGGCCAAAGCTGAACTCTGATGTGTGGATGGGTCATTTTGGGCGATCGTTCATGGTTTCGGCTTGGTTCGTCATATACACGAACGTTTTCCATCCCTTGTCGGTAAAATAACAAACACAAGGAAGCGAATGTTAAGAAATTACCTCCATCCACACATTCGTATAAGTTTTGGGTTTCTATTTTTGTGTTATACTTATATAAGGGTTTTAAAAATCGTTATTGCTTTAGTCTAAGTGTAGTCACTTTATTTTATTGAAAAATTTTAAAATATATTTAAAATCTTTAAAAAATTTGTGAATAACTATGAATTGTTGGGCAATCCAACCTAAGAATGAGCCTACAATAGCGCAACAAGTTGCATGTCAGGCCTTAACTTTGGCAAGTTTAATTACAGTCTGCCTTACTATAAGTAGCTATAGCCTTACTCCATGTTTATTGTGATGTTACCTGTTAAATTTATCATGTGTAATTTAGTTTAATTTCATTTTTGCGCAGTACTTTCTTTTATTATTCATTTATTAAAAGACTGTGGTTTGTTAAAGGGTTGTTGTGGGGTTGCCATAGAGGGTAATAGTAGGCGCAGAGGGGCTTTCACCCCGCAATTTTTATAAAAATCACAGGATATACTCTAAAAAAAATATTGAAGAATGAAAAAACACATTTTACAAATTCATCTTTAGGAAAAAAGGTTACAGCATCTCAAAGTTTTTAAAACTCCCATAGGATTTCTTATAAAGAAATAAATGAATATATATATATATATTTATATATATATAATTATATTATATATATATATATATATATTATAATATATATATAGTATATATATATATATATATATATATGTTCAAAAATCAACAATATACTCTAAAAAAAAATGAAGCATAAAAAAACAAAAGGATTTAAAAGTCTTTAGGTAAAAGATACAGCCTCTCAAAGTTTAAATTTTTCTCATAGGCTTTCTTATAAATAAAAATATTTAGTGGGCCCTCGTGCTCGTTTTAGGCCATCCTAGTTCAGGTTTATGATAAGATTTGTTTAAGTATACATAGATTGTTCTCAGCTATGGTACGCAGATATTTAAGCTAATTGGTAAATCTGGGGGCTCTGTAACCAGCTAGGATGGGTCTGAGTTGTGCATCATGTTTGGGCACTTTTGGTAGGCCGTAAAGATTGCATAATGAACCGCCTGTTGAAAAAAAATTTTTGTAAGTTTCATCACAGATTACTCTGCCATCACAGATGCTTCTAAGGATGCGATTTATCTTGTCTTCAATTCGAAAGAAAATCTTGAAGGGGGATTCACTCGTCACAAAAACTAAGCTTCGTCACATAAAATTTCCTTCATCTTGTCCACATAATCAGAGCGATCTAGAAGGACAACTCCATTTACTTTGTCACGTATCTATCTATCTATCACGTCTTTTTGTAACATATATGTTGGCTATTTTCTTCCCTTTCCCCGTGATTTGTAAAGTGCGATAGAATGCATTTCCGGTCGGTTGGAGTATAAGAAAGGCCTATGGGATTATTCACAACTTTGAGAGACTGTAACTCTTTTTCTTAAAGAGATCAGTCAGTTTTGCTCTATTTATACTTTATTATCTTTTTCTTATAGTCTATGCTGTTATCTTTGTAAAAATCGGCGATAAACATAAAATCTAACAAAAAAAAAAATTATTTTACCAAATACATTACAGAATACTTTATTTAAGTGGCTCAGCTTATTTTAACATAGCCGCAGCCTCTAAGGGCCTACACAAAATTTTTAGCCAATCACCTTACCTTGAATATATGAGAATTTCAGCAAGCCTGTAATAAACTTTATGCCCCCCTGATTCACACACTTCCCTCTTTGTTATGCCTATAGCTCCAGCTCCAGCTCCAGCTCCAAACCCCTGTATATAGCAGTTAATTTTGTAGTATATTTTTTTTTACTCAGACTCCATGACTTTGGTTCCACAGCCCTAATTAAGTTAGATTGTAAGTTATATATTGTTTTATTATCCGTAAGGTATTAAAGGTGTATTGTTTTAGAAGAATGGTTTTAATATTTTACATAGAATTTGTTGCTCATTGCTCCATTCCATGTTCTGCGTACCGTTAAGTAGTTCCTGGGTGAAATAAAAGCTTACAAGTTGATCAATTTTGAAGAAAGTTGATTATTTATTACTTTAAAATTCGTTACGTATGATTTTCGTCACACTTTCAAAAGCACGAAGAGTCAATCGGTACGACAACTATTTCTTTTTTTTTTAGTGTTAACAAATTTGAAAATTTTTAAGTCAACATATTTTACTATCGAGAGTTCGAATAATAATAATAATTAATAATAATAATAAATAATAAAATAATGTTATATAATTAATTAATTAGATAATATAATATATAATAATAATAATAACTTGAATCTTGGTATAATGTAAAATTTCTTAGATCTTAATCTTTAATAATCGAGAATAAAGATTTTGGTTAAGAAAGAGCGAAATGGGTCTGTGGTCAGAGCTTCAGTTTAATAACGGTATTTATTTTATATTTTTTTTTGGCGAAATATATGCCTAGATATATAAAAAAATATATATATATTTTTTAATAAATTATTTTTTTTCTTGGCATGCTAATACTATCAATCAATAGCCTATGCCTAATCCGTTAAAATTAGCTTAGGCCTAATATAGTCAGTCAGAATTAGGGCTGTGGAACCAAAGTCATGGAGTCTGAGTAAAAAAAAATCTACTAGAAAATTAATTGCTATATACAGGGGTTTGGAGCTGGAGCTGGAGCTGGAGCTATAGGCATAACAAAGAGGGAAGTGTGTGAATCAGGGGGGCATAAAGTTTATTACAGGCTTGCTGAAATTCTCATATATTCAAGGTAAGGTGATTGGCTAAAAATTTTGTGCTCTCTTTGTGCTATGTTAAAATAAGCTGAGCCCTTTAAATAAAGTATTCTGTAATGTATTTGGTAAAATAAATTTTTTTTTTGTTAGATTTTATGTTTATCACGGATTTTTACAAAGATCACAGCATAGAGTATAAGAAAAATATAATAAAGTATAAATAGAGCAAAACTGACTGATCTCTTTAAGAAAAAAAGTTACAGCCTCTCAAAATTGTGAATAATCCCATAGGCCTTTCTTATGCTCCAACCGACCGGAAATTCATTCTATCGCACTTTACAAATCACGGGGAAAGGGAAGAAAATAGCCAACATATATGTTACAAAAAGACGTGATAAATAGATAGATATGTGACAAAGTAAATGGAGTTGTCCTTCTAAATAGCTCTGATTATGTTTACAAGATGAAGGAATTTTTATGTAACGAAGCTAAGTTTTTGTGACGAGTGAATCCCCCTTCAAGATTGTCTTTCGAATTGAAGACAAGATAAATCGCATCCTTAGAAACATCTGTGATGGCAGAGTAATCTCTGATGAAACTTACAAAAAATTATTTTTAACAGGCGGTTCATTATGCACTCTTTACGGCCTACCAAAAATGCCCAAACATGATCCACTACTCAGACCCATCCTAGTTGGTTACAGAGCCCCCAATTACCAATTAGCTAAATATCTGGTACCCTAGCTGGATCACATCACTACCAACGACTATGTTATTTGCAACGTTTACGAATTCTGCGACATTTGCAAACATCTGGGTTCAGAAGGCTTTATGGTAAGTTTTGATGTGAAGTCCCTCAATACAAATATACCTTTTTACGAGACCATAGAGATAATTTTGGAAAAACTGTTGTCCAAATCCTTGCATGTTCAATTAAATCGCGGAAACTCCATCTCTCGCACTTTACGGCGTAGGCTACTATTAAAAATCACGAGGGAAGGGAAAAATGTAGCCAACAGATAGGCTACGAAACCATAGTGTGGAAAGCAAATATTCTTTAAATAAAAAATTTTTTTCTTTAATTGAAATTTTTTTAAGATTTTGGGATAAATAACATTAATAAAAATGAAATATAATCAACGGGGTGTAAGAATATATACATATTTACAAGAGAATATTAAATTCGAAAATTTATAATATACTATATATATATATATATAATATATATATATATATATTATATTTATATATATATATATATTATATATATATATATATATATATATATATAATATTATTATATAATATATAACTTGGTTGTTGACGGTCGGGAAAGTTGGAAACACAGTAAAGGAGAAATGGACTTATTACGTAGATTCTTGGAATGGAAAATTTTCTTAAACAGTGGTACATGGCCTAGGCCTAGATTTATGGTGATGCACGGGAGAGTTTCGAATGCACGCGTTCGGGAGGGAAATTTTAAAACGTATTTTCGCTTTTGCTGGTGGAGTTTAATGGGTTAAATGTTATATGGTGGAATATGAAAAAATGGGAAGTTTAAATTTATTGCGTTAGTTTGATTCATATCTAAATAATTGTTTGATTGAATTTTATAAATTTTATCCTAGCTTATCATTTTGTGAGTATTTCAATCCAGAAGATTACGTAAATTTAACTTTTACTGAGTTGGAAGCACGACAGAATAATGTCAACGCATAGGCTGACATTATGGATGAGGTGATAGATGATAATGTTGAAAATTAGTAGAACCTTTGGATATAGATTTCAAAGCTGATAATAATGAAATTTTACAACTAATAAATTAGTGGAACCGGCATAATGATATGATTACATATATCACATGCCCAGGTGAATTACTTTTAAATCAGGAAGGTCGAGTAAATCCAGATTATATTGTTACTATAAGTTATCCTTGGAGTAATGACGATTAGTTAATACAGGAATGTCGGTATCAAAGTGGCGGGATGTATGCTAAGGCTAGCATTGAAGGATTATATAGAATTTATGACGATATATCAAATTACTCTCAATATAGGATTAGGATAGAAGGAGAAATGTTTTGCTTTGGGAATTCAGGTGGCGTGGTGTTTTTGAAAGATAAATTCTTACCAATTGTTATAATTAGAAAAGGTTGAGTAATAACTTTAAACACTTATAGAACTTTTGAAACTATAGCGGCTAATAGTATGCAGTATACAGTACTAACCAAAGATGTAAAGCATAACTGTGACAGAAAGTTTAATCAGATTGATGCTGGTCTAAACGTTTTCTTCATATAGCCTAAATATCTGAATACAACCTACGAAGTTAAATAATTTTATTTGGAAGATGGATACGCGCGTTCTTTAACTTTAAATTGAAATTTGATTTTAGTGATAGGGTAGTAGGTATTAAGTTCACAAGTAGCCCAAATTCAGAGTGCTCTCTAACTCACACTCACTCTAATGAAGCCTATGACTGATAGTTATGCATCATCAACCCAAGAAGAGAAGAAGTACCTTTGCTAGTCCTGCGGTAACGATCAAATCTCACGCTGATCATGGTCATCTCCCTTTTGATGACCTGTTATCACACACAACGCTATCATTTTAAGTAATTATCACGCTCTATAACTGTCTCTTAATTCACTCAATATAGGTATCTAAACGGTCTCTGTCTCCTGCTATTGAGAAGTATTAAGGCTTCATCTAATATTTTAACATAGAACCTATCTTGCTGGTCATTGCTCCACTCCCAATTATTTAGCGTAACAACCGTAAGATACCAGTTCATGGGTGAAATAACAAAAGCTTACCAATCTAGAGCGAACTACTTAATAAAAAAAAATGATTAATTTTAAGAACTTTTAAAGAAGATTCCTTACGTATGATGATTGCGTCACAATTCTTCAGAAGATAGAGAAAGAGTCAATCCGTCACCCGACCCACTTCATTCCTTTTAGTTTTGATTATTTAAGAAATTGAGCCAGAACTTTTAAGATCAATGTTAACCTGTACCCAAACCGTACGACCAGTTACGGCAACAAATTAATAACTCACTAATAATTCCATCACAGACCCAAAATAATATATTAATACCCCATAAATATATTCCTAATCTAATCCCACATCCATATAATCACAAAGACAGCATCACACATGATCTTGTCTTTGCAACATCTCTGCTATCCCATCAAATCTGGATAATCGAGACTATCTAAGTTGACTTTTCCGTTAAGTATTACGCCCATTCACAAAACCAACCAAAGATGGAATTATACGGTCTGTGTCAGCTTAGCTTCAGAGTACAGTAATCATGTATTATATACCTTCTATTTCGTTTTCTCGTTGCTACGTTATACCGGCCTAATATAACTAATACCAAATATACCTAATAATTATAAGACCCATTATAAACTACATATATATATATCACCTAGAATTAATAAATAAATTAATATATACATAATACTACACATATACTATCTAATTATTCATCATCAACCACAAACCATATTATTACATAATTAACATATCAGAATAAAACACTACTCTAAATAAAATATAAAATAAAGAATATTTAAATTCATATACAATATAGATATAACACTATAATCATATAATTAAATGGGGTATTATCTTTTTTTAGGCATGCCACTAGATACATATCACATTCATCAGCGTTTTTTGATGAATTTAACAGTATAAATACTAAACGCGATTTTACAGTTCACGCCAGATATTCACTAGTTCAGCAGTTACCTAGCTTTCACCAAAAACACAAAAAGCTCATCTTAATAATAAAAAAAAATACATCTACCATAACACCCCAACTGACATAACAAACCTCATACATGACCCTTTTTTAAATATCTAATCCTTTAAAATCATCATTACAATGCTGAATAAAAGGGCGCACCATAAAGTCTAAATTAACAGGCCCTTTGCTGAATTATCTCATATAATTCAAGCACAGGATCGATTACGCCTAAATTTATAGTGTACGGCCCCTCTAACAGCCTAAGGCTATTTACATACGGCCGAGCCCTTAACATAAAGTCTTTCTATGTGATTATACTCTCTCAAGTCAACTATATATAATAACTCCTATCGTTTTGTTAGATTTTTTTTAGATGCACTACGTTCAATATAGTCCCCCCAACTACCGGCCCAGGGAATTGGCTATAAAATGATGGCAGCCACATCACTTCGTATGCCGATTGTTCTAATAAAACAACCCTACAGACATCAGAGCTATACACATCACTAAATACTCTGAATTATAAAAAGGCAAAAATTACAGCATATCTTAAAAAAAAAAAGTTACAGCGTCTCAAAGTTGTGAATAATCCCATAGGTTTTTCTTATACTCCAACCGACCGAAACCATTCTCTCACACTTTACGGCGTGTTGTTGAGCTAATGGATTTTCTCAAACAAAAATCAAACGAGGAAAAAGGAAGTATGTAGCCAACAGATACCTTACGTAACCTTAGTGTGGACAAGCATCATCCTTCTATATAAAATTTTGCAAATTTGATTTTTTTTTTATGTATGGTGTGTAATAAAAAAAAATTATAAAAAAATGACTATTTAATTTCATTGACTATCACATACATAATTAACCAATTAAAAAAACTGAATATATTATTATTAATGCATATTAATAATACTATATATATATTATAATCTATAATAATAATATCTATATCTACTCCGCCCACACTCATCCAACGACTATAAAGGATCTACTATACTCTATATTATTCCCACACCCTACTCCTATAACAGTACTATATTACTATTCTAATTAGCACTATCTAAATAACCTACCCTACTTATATATCCCCCTTCTCTATACTTCACATACCTATACACTCATACATAATAACTAACATACCTATATCATACCTAGTCTCACTATCTACTTATACTCACCATCGATACGTACTTACATTAAATAACTCATAACACCTAATAGTAATTAATTGACTTGGCTGAATCACAGCATGTTGAATACCAGTCAAGACAGAATATGAATTCATTTACGTATTACTACCTGCGCAATAACGTAGCTTTTCTTAGGCAGTGTACATCCACTGGCATAAAGTACCTTTCTCATATTGGTGGACACTGCACCGGATGCAGAGTCACCGCTGCACCATACGAATACTTAAACGTACTTACTCCGCCTATGGCTGGCTGAGCTTAATGAAGTTAAATGTTATAGGTGAATATGAAATGGAATGAAAGTTATACAGCTTATGCGTTAGTGATTTATATCTAAATAATCTGTTTGATTGAATTTTTATAAATTTATCCACTAGCTTATCATTTTGTTGAGTATTTCAATCCAGATACGTAAATATGCTTTGCTGAGTTGGAAGCACGACAGAATAATGTCAACGCATAGGCTGACATGGATGAGGTGATAGATGATAATGTTGACAAATATGTTGAACCTTTGGATATAGATTTCAATGCTGATAATAATGAAATTTTACAATTACTAAATCATGGGAACCGGCATTATGATAAGATCACATATATCACATGTCCAGGTAGATTACTTTTAAATCAGGAAGGTCAAGTAAATCCAGATGATATCGTTACTATACGTTATGCTTGGAGTAACGACGATTAGTTAACAATACAGAAATGTCAGTTTCAAAGAGGCTGGATGTATGCTAAGGCTAGCATTGAAGGATTATATAGATTTTATGACGATACATCAAATTACTCTTAATTAATATAGGATTAGTATAGGAGAAATGTTTTGGTTTGGGAATCCAGGTTGCATGTTGTTTTTGAAAAATAAATTCTTACCAATTGTTATAATTAGAAAAGGTGGAAACACTTTTGGAACTTTTGAACTATAGCGGCTAATAGTCCAAAACATATTCCGGTAATATGTGTTTCTGGGGAACGCGTGACGTATGCAGTATTAAACAAAGGTGTAAAGCATAACTGTGATAAAAGATTTAATCAGATTGATGCTGGTGAAGTTTCTTCATATGCTAAATATCTGAATACAACGTATGAAGTGAATAATTTTATTTGGATGATGGGTACGCGCGTTCTTTACCTTGAAACGAAATTTGATAGTGATAGGGTAGTAGGTTTAAGTTCAAATAGCCCAATTTAGAGTTCTTTAACTCTCTCTATTGAAGGTATGAATGATTTATCAATCATCAACCTAAGAAAGAGACGAAGTACCTTTGCTAGTTGGTAAAATCAAATCTAAGGAATTATGTGCCTCTCTCTCTTTAGCTGTGTATAGAATTACGTATCATTTAAGCTAGATTGTAAGTTATACATTGTTTTATTATCCATAAGGTATTAAAGGTGTGTTGTTTTAGAAGAATGGTTTTCATATTTTACATAGAATTTGTTGCTCATTGCTCCATTCCATGTTCTGCGTACCGTTAAGTAGTTCCTGGGTGAAATAAAAGCTTACAAGTTGATCAATTTTAAAGAAAGTTGATTATTTATTACTTTAAAATTCGTTACGTATGATTTTCGTCAAACTTGCAAAAGAAGAGTCAATCGACGCACAACTTTCTTTTTTTTAGTGTTAAAATTTAATTTTAATCCAATGAAGACGACAGACGTACGAAGTTCGAAATAAATAATAATATAATAATAATGAATAATAAATAATAATAATATAATAAAAATATACTAATAATAATTAACTAAACTTGGTATAATGTAAAATTACTTAGATCTTATCTTTAATAATCGAGAATAAAGATTTTGGTTAAGAAAGAGCTTCAGTTTAATAACGGTATTTATTTTATTTTTATTTTTGGCGAAATATATGCCTAGATATATAAAAAAATATATATATTTTTTTTAATAATTTAAATTTTTTTTTGGCATGCTAATACTATCAATCAATAGCCTATGCCTAATCAATTAGAATTAGCTTAGGCCTAATATAGTCAGTCAGAATTAGGGCTGTGGAACCAAAGTCATGGAGTCTGAGTAAAAAAAAATATACTACAAAATTAACTGCTATATACAGGGGTTTGGAGCTGGAGCTGGAGCTGGAGCTATAGGCATAACAAAGAGGGAAGTGTGTGAATCAGGGGGGCATAAAGTTTATTACAGGCTTGCTGAAATTCTCATATATTCAAGGTAAGGTGATTGGCTAAAAATTTTGTGTAGGCCCTTAGAGGCTGCGGCTATGTTAAAATAAGCTGAGCCACTTAAATAAAGTATTCTGTAATGTATTTGGTAAAATAATTTTTTTTTTTGTTAGATTTTATGTTTATCGCCGATTTTTACAAAGATAACAGCATAGACTATAAGAAAAAGATAATAAAGTATAAATAGAGCAAAACTGACTGATCTCTTTAAGAAAAAGAGTTACAGTCTCTCAAAGTTGTGAATAATCCCATAGGCCTTTCTTATACTCCAACCGACCGGAAATGCATTCTATCGCACTTTACAAATCACGGGGAAAGGGAAGAAAATAGCCAACATATATGTTACAAAAAGACGTGATAGATAGATAGATACGTGACAAAGTAAATGGAGTTGTCCTTCTAGATCGCTCTGATTATGTGGACAAGATGAAGGAATTTTTATGTAACGAAGCTAAGTTTTTGTGACGAGTAAATCCCCCTTCAAGATTGTCTTTCGAATTGAATACAAGATAAATCGCATCCTTAGAAGCATCTGTGATGGCAGAGTAATCTGTGATGAAACTTACAAAAATTTTTTTTCAACAGGCGGTTCATTATGCAATCTTTACGGCCTACCAAAAGTGCCCAAACATGATGCACAACTCAGACCCATCCTAGCTGGTTACAGAGCCCCCAATTACCAATTAGCTAAATATCTGGTACCCTAGCTGAGAAAATATATGTATACTTTACAAATCTTTTCATAACCTGAACTAGGGTGGCCCTAAAACGAGCATGAGTCCCACTAAATTTTTTTTATAAGAAAGCCTATGAGAAAATTTTTAACTTTGAGAGGCTGTATCTTTTTATCCTAAAGACTTAAATCCTTTTGTTTTTTTTATGCTTCATTATTTTTTTAGAATATATTTGGTGATTTTTTGAATATAATATATATATATATATATTATATTATATATAATTATCATATATATTATATATATATATATATATAATACCTTAATAAAAATAAATATAACTATATTATAATATATATAAACTATATATTATAAGAAAATCCTATGGGAGTTTTAACAACATTGAGATGCTGTAACCTTTTTTTCTAAAGAGATTGCCACGTTGTTTTGTTTTTGTTTTTTTATTCTTCATTATTTTTTTAGAGTATATCTATCTGTGATTTTTATAAAATTGGGGTGAAGCCCCTCGGCCCTGTTATGTTTAAGACCTCCGTCAGTTTTGATTTTTTTTTTTGTTTTTTTTTTTAAACATATTGCTTATTAAATGATACTAACAATGAATTTTCCAGTGTGACTGGACAATGATGCAAACAGTTCGAAATATTTAAAACTAAATTATTAAAAAATCACATTTAATATCAATAAAATTTTTTAAAAAATGAATATATCTCGAAAAGTACGAAACATGTACAGAAAACCAACTTACATATTTAAATCAGCGTATAAAGCTTTATGACAAAAAGTAAAAAACAAAAAAAAAACAAAAAACTTTTTTTTCATAATGAAATATCTCGAAAAGTACCACACTTACAGAAAACACCAATTACATATTTGGAAATCAAGCGTGTAAAACTTATTACAAAAATGTAAAAAAAAAAAAAAAAAAAAAAAAAAAAAAAAAAAAAAAAATAGGGGGCTCGAGCCGAACGGGGGAGAAGGGGGGACGTTTTCATACCCCGAGGGGAGGGGCGGAAGGAACCCCCGCGACACCCCAAATACTAGAGCGGGGGTTCCGAAGAGACGCATCCCTCGAGGGCGGGAAATAGTCTCACCTGTCCGTTCCCCCGGGAAGGCCGAGAACCCGTACATCCTGCCATCTTTGCGGTTTTTAACCCTTGGGTTTTCCTTTAGTAAAAAAAAAAAAAAAAAAAAATTGTAAACTGAACGGAGTCGTAAAAGTCACTGGTCCTCATATATATTTTTGAATCATGCCCGTCACCCCTTAAATTGACTGTTAGGATCAATATACTCGAAAATTATATAAAAAAAAAAAACAAAAAAAAATCCAAAACTGACGGAGTCTTAAAACATAAAAGGGTCCGAAGCCCCTCTGCGCTACTATATCAATTACTAACATTGAATAAATTTAAACAGAATACATCACAATAACACATTGAGTATAGGCTATAGTACTCTATAGTGAAGGTGAGACCTGTAATTACACCTTGCCAAATTAGGGCCTATTGCAACCTTGTCTGCCTATTGTAGCTCTAATTTAGGTTGGATTATCCCAAAATTTCACTAGTATTCACAATTTTTTTAAATTTTTAAATATATTGTAACGGTATTTTTTTTTCACATAAAATAAATGTTGATACCCTAGACTAGCACTAAGATTTAGAACATTTCACAAAAATAAAACCCAAACTTATACGAATGTGTGGATGTAGGTAATTTCTTAACATCGCTCCTTTGCTCTCTGTCAATTTTACCGAAAGCAAGACTGGAAAACGTTCGTGTATATGACGAACTAAGCCGAACTATGAACGATCGCCCAAAAATGACCCATCTACACATGCGGAGTTCAGCTTTGGCCTTCAAAAGTTCTGGACGAATTCAACGTTACATGTGTGTGAAGACTAGCCTTTTCAGGCCAATCTTATAGTTTACAGGTTCCTAATGAATAAGATTTTTTAAGATTATAACATAGACTTACTTCATCTGTACTTACTAGCAAAACATAATAACCTGAAACTAGTTAGGCTTGATAATGAGACCTACCACCCACTTACTCGGGATCAGAATAC
>JABUQX010057546.1:0-20000 GCA_015478945.1 Trachelipus rathkii
AGAGTATATATAGCAGTTATATGTTATGCTGCATGAAAGAAAGAGTATATATATAATATATATATATATATATATATATATATATATATATATATATATATATATATATATATAAAGAAAGAATATTATTTATATATATATATATATATATATATATATATATATATATAATATAGGTAAAAGTTACTTAACGCCCACACGGAACGGGAGCTTGGATCAAAAAAAAAATTTTCACAGGTAGCCTCTATGATACATAAATAGACGTTTTAGGGTCGAAATAAAAAAAAAAAAAAAAAAAAAAATCATATCTCAAAAACTACAATAGCTACAGCGAAAGGAATACATTTGGAATCCTGGTAAATTTTAGATAGGAAAATGTGAAAAAAATTTTGTTAATAATTATAGTAAGACCTTTTATACGTTACTCGTTAAAATAAATAGACTTTCTAGTATAGTTTTGTTTTGTTTTTTTAATTAAAGAATACCCAAGGGTATACTGCACCGCCGGTAGGCCGGTCTTCATGCCTCCAACTACGCAGGACTATTTTCCCACCTTCCGGGAGGGCCCCGGAAACTCCCGTCTTGCGTTTGCGCGGGGTTCCTCCGCCCCTTCCACGGGGTATGGCAAACGTCCCCCCTGTGTTCCCGTCGGCTCGGAGCCCCCACATTGCCGTGTAATACCTTGACATAATAATATACATATATAATTTCCGCCCCTAGAACAGGTAAAAAAAAAAAAAAAAAAAAAAATTCATTTCTGTGTCTAGAACATCTACTTATGTATCATAGATGCTACCTGTGAAAATTTTTTTTTGATCCGAGCCCCCTTCCTGTGGGCGTTAAGTAACCAACCTATATATATATATATATATATATGAGCAGTAAGAAGATATATATATAATATATATATATATATATATATATATATATATATATATATATATATATATATATATATATATATATATATATATATATATATATATATATATATATATATATATATATATATATATATATATTATTTTTGTACGCTTTACGCGGCTAATGATTCATAATCTGTTAATTTTTGAGAGTTGCCAATAATTACTTATTTATTATTAGTATTTTTTATTTATTATTATTTTTGAAAATCGAGTTAAGCGACACAGCGAAAATGTTTATACAAATGTATTTTATCATGTTTCAAACTCGTTTTCAATTCCATTTCGCTAGTTTTTTCAGTTTCGCGCTACTTTTCTAGTTTTCTTGGAAAAAAATGTGGCAACAACGCTGTTTCAGGAAGCAGATTCATTTGAGTCAACAGTCAGTTCATTCACATTTAGCTTATCGGTGAAGTGTGCTTTCTTGTTTAGTGTATTCTTTGTCACTGTGCATTGATAGTTTATACTTATTGTAAATTTTGGTTCATCTTTTTCAAGATTGGCGTGCAAAAGATAATACAATCCCTATTATATAAAGTTGGGGTTTACCGCAGTTGTTGTCAATACAGAGGCGAGACCTCAGTGTATGTGATCTGAGCTGTAGTTTTAAGCAATGATACATTGAAACCAGCAAAGATAGAACGTCATTTAAAGAAAATCCATCTTAATTTGAGCTATTATATAATCCAAATAGTATAAACAACATATTAATTCTTTGAGCATAACAAAGCTAACTGCTAAGAAATGAATTAAAACCAAGATGCCCTTATTCCCATAACAAACAGAACCAACCAGTGGAATGGAGTTTCATAATCACCCAGAGCGATCAGCATATTTGTTTGGTTGTCGTGAAAGTATCAATCGCATAAACGTAATTAACTGATTTTGAACTCAATATCTTCCAACTGCAAACCATCTACACATCCCATCCCGGTATCTATCACATCCCAGAACTGGTAATTTATTCGATAGAAGATATCCAGGATTTGGTGTGCACACGTGCAGATAGTGGTAGTGAATATGAAGAAAGTACTTCAACACAGCAACAGTTCTCCCAGGAAGAGATCAATGATTTAGTACGAGAGTTAAGTCTCTCCAAGCAAGATTTTGAGCTTTTAGTATCTAGACTAAGTGAAAAGAACTGTCTCAAGGCCGAATGTAAAATAACTTTTTTTGGACAAGAGAGGTAGTACTTCTTCCATATTTCATTGAAGAAGAAGACCTAGTATACTGTAGGAACATCCCTGGACTCCTACTTCAAATGGGGGTTACCTAAATACCGACCAGAAGATTGGCGATTGTTTATGGATAATTCAACGAGAAGCTTGAAGTGTGTTTTATTGTACAATGGCAATAGTTATGCATCGATTCCAATAAGTCACTCAACAAAACTGAAAGAGGAATATGAAAATATAAGAATGATCTTGCAGAAGCTTAGATATAATGAACACCAGTGGTCTATATGCGTTGATTTGAAGATGGTCAATATCTTACTTGGGCAGCAAAGCGGATATACTAAGTACCCTTGTTCAGTGATGGGCATGGTACATGATAGTAGGGCTAAAGAAGACCACTGGGAAAAAGTTGTATGGCCTGCTAGGAAAATATGACTGTAGGTGCATCAAATATCATTAACAAACCACTTGTTGACAGGGAAAAATTATTTTCCCACCACTCCACATCAAACTAGGACTGATGAAGCAATTTGTTAGGGCCCTAGACAAAGATGGTGAATGTTTCAAATATATTTGCAGATTTTTTCCAGGGTTGAGTATGGAGAAACTCAAAGCTGGAATCTTTAGCGGCCCTCAAATTCGCATAATCATCAAGGATGACAATTTCATAAATTCCATGACTGGATATTGAATCATCTGCCTGGAAAAGTTTTGTCTTGGGTTGTTCAGAACTTTGGGCAACCATAAATCTGCCAACTATGTAGAATTGTACAGAAAATGCTTTCAGACTTCAAAATTTTACAAATATGAGCATAAAAGTTTACTTACATAGTCACTTAGATCGCTTCCGGATAATCTAGGATGTTATAGTGAACAGGAGAGGTTCCATCAAGATATCAAGGTGATGGAAGAAAGATACCAAGGAAGGTGGGATACACACATGATGGCAGACTATTGTTGGAGCCTTCAACGTGATTGTCCGCATTCTGCACACAGAAGACAATCATATAGACAGCGATTTGTAATGCATTAATTGTGATTTCATTGTACTGAATTGAATGTTTTGACCTATTAGCATTTTATTTACTTACTCATTAACAATTTGATATATATATTTCGTGTTTTTTATTGTGAATTACGTTACAACCTAACATAAATGTTGTTATTAATGTATTTTTGGACCACCCCTGTATCTCAAAAACTAGAGCCAATCTAGGAAAACGGAGGTCATATTCGGAATCAGGGCAACAAGTTACCTATAAAATGACCTTCAAATGTTTTGCCGCAAAATCTTTGTTGGCCAGTGATAGTTTATACTTATTTCAAATTTTGGTTCATCTTTTTCAAGAATGGCGTGTAAAAGGAAATACAATCCCGATTATATTAAGTTCGGGTTTAGCGCAATTGAAGCCAGTACAGAGGTGAGACCTCAGTGTGTGATCTGAGCTGCAGTTTTAAGCAATGATGCATTTAAACCAGCAAAGATACAACGTCATTTAAAGAAAGTCCATCCTGATTTGAGCGATTATCCACCAGAATACTTTGCAGGAAAATTTCAAAATTTGAAGAAAATGAAACTCTGGAAAAGTGGTACAAGGTTTGAAATCTCAGAAAAGGCTCTTTCATTATCATTCGAGATTTCACGATTAATTGCAAAGTCAAAGAAGTCCCATACAATTAGTAAAACAATAGTGAAACCTTGTTTGCTTAAAGCAGTGGAAGAAATTTTAGGTGAAGACGCTAAAAAGGAAAATATGTTAACTAAGTATAGTTTATGGGCATAACAGTGAATGAAATAGGCATATTTAAAACCCATTGAACGCAGTTTTGCCTGAACTCCATTCAGTTCGCCAGTCATAACAACAGCACCGTTATACGTCTGGCAGACTAATTTATTTTTGGCATCAGGATATGATTCTAAGATACTTTCTATAATATCGGCTAATTTTGAAGAACTTCTATCTTCACTAACATCATAAAATCCAATAAACCTTTCCTCGATATTATGCTGTGCAACGTACCTTATTACTATAGATAACTGTGCGTGTGTACCAGTCTGTTGTTTCATCTGCTTGTACAGATATATAGGGGTCCTTCTTAATCTCATTTTTAATTACGCTGCCAACAACAGTATCAATAGCGAATATTATGTCATTCTGAATAGTACTAGAGACTCCTGTAAATGATGTGAATTTTCTTTAGCTGATAATCTTGATGCAGAAACACTGTCCATTTTTGCAAACCAGCGTAACAGTTCCCGATAATTCCTTTATTTAAACTATTACTTCCTTCATCTTGACCCCTTAGTGGTAACTCTTGCTTACAGAGATATAAAACAGCAGTAATTAATCGTTCTAGGTACTCTCTGTTTCCATTTGCAAGCTTATGATTATCTCTCTATATCTGAACTGATCTGTTGATATCACATTCGATATTGACATCACCAAAAGACTTTAGGTACTTATAGCTTTTCAAATGGCCGTGAGACTTAGAATGATACTTTAAATCACTTAATATATTTCTAAAATTCAAGTACCTGTATCACTCCTAGACAGGCTTGTCATTGACTGAAATAGCAAACACGGCCAGCAAAAAAGTTTTTCATTACAAATACTGCCACAAAGCCGGTCAATTTTCTCGTATCATCTGTCATAAAATGCTGTTTCCTATTTTACACTTTAATATTAGTAATGAACGACCATTTTTTAAATGTTTTTTTTTCAGCGATATTTCTTCTGCTTTAGTTTTTAATTAGGGACTTTGTTTTAAATAAAAAATGTCATCGTTTTGGTTGTTCATTTTGCATCTCAATATAAATTTTCACAAAGAATAATAAAAGCACATTATAAATTTTCACAACGAATAACAAAGTACAATATAGATTGTAAATTAAATTTTAAATAACTAAGGGAATGGTTAGCTTTCTTGCCTTTGGCAAAATGAAAATGTAGCAATAGAGATGCCAAAGGCAACAATATGAACAATTTTATGGGATAAATTCACACACTATTAATATACGTATATATATATATATATATATATATATATATATATGAGAGTATAGTGAGTAGTATATATATGATATATATATATATATATATATATATATATATATATATATATATATATATATATATATATATATATAGATATGAAAATTTATTCTTCTCCAATTTGAAACACAATTGAAGTAATCGTTCGAGAGAATGGATGTGCTTTCTCTCTCTCTCTCTCTCTCTCTCTCTCCCTCTCATTAAAAATTTCACTTATTGAATCAATATTACCTTTTATATTTAAATGTGTATTAAGAACAATAAATAAATGTTTATTTTTTATTTGGGTAAATAAAACAAAGCTTACCTTAGGAGATCCCTATCGAAGAACATTACGTGACATATATTAAAAATAAATCAAATATTTTCACCTAATAATAAATTGATTGAGCAAATAAAATGCAAATGATGATTCTTATACTTTTTGTTTCAATTTTACAAAATCTTTTATATGTTTTATGTAATATTTCATTTGACCACCTTCGAAAAAAAGAGAATTTTTTGTCAACATTAAGGAAATTCTGTAGAAGATCGATCGTTTCTTATACGATAACTCGCGTGCCAAGCACGAGCAGCCTGAGTATAGGTGTGTCGCCTCTGATATATATATGAGATATAGAGTATGTTATATAGATTTTTAGATACAGCCGAGAATGCAAATCTTGGTTCAAATACAAATATATATATATATATATATATATATATATATAATAGTCTAGATTTACGTGTCTAGAAGAAATATCGATGATATTTTTCTGATGGTGGATTTTAATATCTTCTCGGTCCCCATATAAAAGGGTAAAAAAACCGCTACTAAATTTCTCACATAAATGCATCTCTACCGAATTATTTTTTTTACGTTTAAATTCGGTTTAGAGACCAATTAAGTTTAGGTTATGATAAGTTTTGTTGGCATACATAGGAAATCGTCTACTAATCAAAACTTATCTTTAACCCATTTTTTGGAACGTAAACAGAAATAATATATGAAAACACCGAATAAGTTTACTTATAAATATTTCATAATTTAGCGCAATTTTTTAAGAACAACACGTATGTAGCACGTTGTTTCATTGTCATATCATGTCATATCAAAACATCGATTACTTTTAAAATATATATCGATTTTTCAAACTACGCTAATCTAGACGATTACCATATATATATATATAGGCGCACACACACACACATATATATATATATATATATATATATATATATATATATATATAGTATATATATATATATATATATATATATATATATATATATATATATATATATATATATATATATAAAAAGTAGTAATGCATTTAGCATTTAAAGTTTTTTCGCAAGGGAAAAGTAATTAGAGAAAATTCACGCACACGACTAAATTTGACATCGTTATTAATTACGTTTAATACACCATTAATGACGCTGAGTAAATTTATTTTTCACAGAGTAAATAAAATATATAAATAGAGAAAATAATTACTCATTTTATATATATATATATATATATATATATATATATATATATATATATATAGAAAGATTTATATATATATTTATATATATATGATATATATATAATATATATATATATATATATATATATATATATATATATATATATAATAGAACCGCGCCACCCTCTCCGGCTCTTCTTCCTGGCGTTAAATGTAGTTAAGTGACACTTAATTCAAGGTAAGTTAACTTATGCGTTTACGTAAGCTGAATTTTGATTTCCTGTACGTTTCAAACCCTAACGGGATGGTTGAGCACCCCCAAGAAGGTCACAGCATAAAATCTGGTAATCTGAAGATGATTGCAGAGTATTCAAGTGCTAAACAAGTAGATGTATGTTGATTCTTTTGTGTTATTTTTTACCTAAGTTAGAAACATATTGAGAAGAGAAAATAATCATTATTATTATTATTATTATTATTATTATTATTATTATTATTATTATTATTATTATTATTATTATTATTATTATTATTATTATTATTATTATTATTATTATTATTAACTTTTTTATGGGTAGCTTAAGGGCCTAACTCTTGGGCCGGCACGCTCGAAACCGGTGCGAGCGAGCGTTCGCAAGCTTGTTACCGTTTATCTTAAGCTTTCATATAGTCGTAATGACTTCTGTATGTATCGTAATGCTTTGAGTTCCGTTTTCTAACCTTTGAGCGTTAACTTTAATATTTTCTTTTAATTTGTAACATATTTTTATTATATCTCGTTTTCTAAGCTATGAGTGTTAGCTTTTATATTTTATTTTAACTTGTAACATTTATATTTTCATTTCATTTCACACATTTTTTTATATTTTTTTTGCAGGCGTTAACTTTTATATTTAATTGTTTTCTTTTATACTCTAACATTTATTATTTTCTAAATTCATCATTTAAAGTTTTCAAATTTTATTTTAAAATTTTCAAAATTTCTTAAAAAATTGTTTCATTGTTAATTTATTAAAAAGTTTATTTTTTTTTTAAATTTAAATTTTTTTTTGAAAATTTAAAATTGTTTTCTCAAAATTATGTTTTTATTGACCTAAAAGCAGTAAAGCAGTAAGGCAATAAAGCAAACACCTCAACCCCAGCCCTCCCTTTCATCCATGATCAAGTGATCTATTCCTTTAAGTTATAATTGAACCTTTATTTTGTATAAAAAACGTAAAAATGAGTTATTCGAGCAAATAAATCTTAGTAAAGTGTAAAGGTTTATTAAAAATATATTTTATTGACCCTAATGCAGTAAAGAAGTAATTCAAGCACCTCACACCCACCCCTCCCTCCTCTCCATGATTAAGAAATCTATTTATTTAAGTCACATTTGGACATCATTTTTTTGCATTACAAACTCTCATGTTGTACAAACATAATGTGAAAATAACTCCATAGTGTATGTATGCATGTATGTATGAGTATATATTTCTGTCTACATAATAGCTATCGCCTTAAGTCATATTTGGACCTTCATTTTGTCTAAATATAACATAAAATAAATTCTTTCGTGTAAAAATATCATAGTAAAGTGGAAAAGTTTATTAAAAATGGGCTTATTGACCGTAAAGCAGTAAAGAAGTAGCGCAAACACCCACCCCAATGTTTCAATCTGTTCATGAACAAGTTTGTTTAAATCATATTTGAAATTTCATTTTGTATAAACACAACATAAATAAGGTCTTCGTGTAAAATCTTCTTAGTAAGGTATAAGGGGGGGAAGTATGTTTTTATTCTACGTGATAATAACTTATCAAAAAAATGGTAATTATTCGCAGTCAGTTTTCACGGCGTTTACCCTACCCGAGATACTTTCCAATACTATTGCATATATATACTATATATATATATATATATATAATATTTTATATATATTATATTATATAATATATATATAATAACAAATATATATAATATATATATAATATATATATATATATATATATATATATATATATATATATATATATATATGTGTGTTTTAAATATATATATATATATATATATATATATATATATATATATATATATATATATATATATATATATATATATATATATATATATGTATATATAAGGCTTCTTCGTCAAATAAGTACCATTTTGGTATATAAATTTTAAAATATTCTTTTTTTTTTTTTAATAATTTTATTTTTGCAAGAAATGGGCATACCTTAAACTACTTTTCGATATAATTCAGCCATTATTAAAGCACTTGTCATATCGGGTAACTAAGTTTTATATTTCATCTTCAAAGAACAATGTCACTAGTGAAGATAAGCATTGTGGTACTGCATTTTTATATCGCTGACCGGCCAGGGATTGTTTCAGATGCAGAAATAAGTGGTAGTCACTTAGTGCTAAGTCTGGGCTATAAGGTAGATGTTCCAACTGCTCCCAGCCAAATTGTGTGAACAGCTGTTGTGCGGTCGCAGAGACATGCGGTTGAGCATTGTCATGAAGCAACACAATTCCAAGACTAAGCATACCCTGTCTTTTGTTTTGAATTTCACTTCTTTTCAAGAAATCATTCAACTAAATCTTTTCCAATCCCAGAACATGATATTTTGTGGAAAAAAAATTGACATTGAACTTCTCCTTTGTCGGAGGTAGTAGTATAGTGAGCAAGATCGAAGACAAAATTCTTTCTAAGAGCAGGAGGTCCGAAACTTTCTTCGTTTTAGGAGTTCTGAAATCATCCTTTTCGGTGATTTTAATGTTCTCATCTGCCAATGACTTTCTTCTGGTTCTCAAAATATAGCAGGTGAACTTGCCTTTTACTTCTCTTTCCTGGTATAACTCTGCTTTTTCTCGTTTTATTCCAAGCAGGAACGCTGTCATCAGGAATATTATTTGTCTACTCTTAATTTATCAACATTTACTGACTTATTTATTGAAATCTTTAAATAATTAAAAAATTTAAAGTTCGAGAGGAGGGCAGAGTGGAAACCTGGTGAAAACGCTATGCCGGGAATCCGTTTACTAAAAGTTCTTGATTCAATATTTTTTGGGCTTTGATAATGGTTCAACGGTAAAGAGTCGGGTACGTTGATTCTTAGTTACAACATACAGCAATATGATAATTTTCGCAATAGACCTCTATTTCTTTAATATATATATATATTATATATATATACTATATATATATATAAAATTATATATAATATAATATATTAAATATATATATATATATATTATATTATATATAATATATATATATATATATATATATATATAATATATTATATATATATATATATTATATTATATATATATATAAATGGATTATTAAATTTATTATTTTTAATATATAAAAATGTGAAAATATATAAAAAGTGATACATAGTTTAAGAAAATAGTATATATATATATTTATATATATATATATATATTATATATATATATATATATATATATATATATATATATATATATATATATATATTATAACTATAACTCTATGTTGATATATATATATATAGTAGTATACAGTGCACAACTGACAGCCAAACTGAAATTAATTACGTTCTTTTGCGCTTTTTCCGCTACTTTTGCGCTTTTTTTTTGGTACTTTTTTACTAATTTGGCTACTTTTTAAACGTTTTGACACGGAAAAGTAACGGAAGTAACGTTTTGACACGGAAAAGTAAAGGAAGCCAGATTTGACCGCTAAATCTGACAACCTAATCCGGTAAATTTGGCACTTTTTAGCATTTTTAGTTACTTTTTTTAGCTACTTTTTTAACGTTTTGTCCATAATCCAGGCCAAGATCCCCAACTCCGGAGGATTTTGGGGATTTTCCCCATTGGCAGCCCTGTGCACGTCGAAGGCAAAGACTTGAAAATCACTAGCGAAGTTTTGGAAATTCCAGTCATGTCGGCAGCTGACTTGGAAATTCCATCATTTCATTAGATTTTGACGTTTGATACGTCAAACCTAGGGTTTTTAAGGTCTGGAAGACCGACTTCCGAGGTTTTGAGCCTGAACTCAAGGATTTTAAGCCCCAAAAGGGGGCGGAGCCCTCCAAAGGGGGGCTTTTTGGTTCCTAGAAGGTTTTAAATGATCGATAGATCATTTTTTGATGATTCCAATCGATTTATGCGTGATCGATTACCCCTAAATCGATCTTTAAATCGTCTTTCTACGTGCTCTGGTAGGCATTTAGCACTGAAAATGTAATCGAAAGAAAATAAATACAATAATTATCATTCGATTAATCGCTGTAGTTTCAGGCCGTCCGGACCACGACCACCCTTTTCGATATGAAGGAATAGAGTTATAGGTCTGAAACTTGGAATATAATCTATGTATGGATAGCTCGAAATCGTGTAAATTTCAAGTCTGTAGGATGTAAATATGAGGGGGGTCGCCCCGAGAGCGAAGGTGAAAATATAACGCTACGCCCTTGTGTGTGTTGTGTTGGGTTACGATTAGCTTAACGATTTCCAATCGAGCAGGTGGCCCACAGACGAGTTTTGGTGACCCTAGGTCACCCCTAAGGGGGTGTTACCCCCTTAGCGCCAAGGTCAAATTCGTCCTGATAACCATGTTAGGCTTAACGTATCGGAATGAAATTTGGATGTGAGCTATATGATGACGCAATCTCGTCGGAGACGAGATTACGTTTCTCTGCGTCCCCTCGTAAGAGGGGAGCGCTGCCCCACAAAAAATTGAAATTGATCGTAGAAGATTGAAACTCGGAGAAAGGCAGGGTTGAGGAGTCGGAGACGGAGTCGGAGTTGGGAGTCGGAAGTTCGGAAGTACGGAGACGGGAGTCGGATTCGGAGACCGGAAAGTCGGAGTTTGGGTTCCGGTTTCGGAGTCCCAGGGAACCCCACCGGAGGGGGGTCCCTTCCTGAAAAAAGAAGAAGAAGAAATGCATGGAATGCAAAAACAGAGGAGGAAGAAGAAGAAGAAAGGAAGAAGGGGGAAGGAAGAAGGAAGGAGGAAGGAGTTGGATTCGGTTTCGGAGTCCTGGGACCCCACCGGAGGGGGGTCCCTTCCTGAAAAAAGAAGAAGAAGAAATGCATGGAATGCAAAACAGAGGAAGAAGAAGAAGAAGAAAGGAAGAAGGAGGAGGAAAGGAGGAAGGAAGAAAGGAGGAAGGAAGAAGAATGAGGAAGGAGGAAGGATTCAGAATCGGTAGTGGCACCGGTGCTGGAAGCCGGTGCGGTGCCGAGTTAATAAACATCGTATAACAACAATGTTGGTGTCCTTATATGTGTTATCGAGGTTGTAGAGTTCGAATATTAGGGTTATAAGTCCGTATAGGATGTCTAGAACCCCCCATTTAGGGGGTCCCGACTGAAAAAAAAGAGCACAGAGTGCAAAACAGAGGTCGAAGGAGGAAGAAAGAAGGATGGAAGATGAATAAAGAAAGGAAAGAATGGAGAAGGAGTCTGACTCAGAGGAGTAAGAGTTGACAGATGCACCGGTGCTGGCTCCGGTACGGTGCTGAGTTATTAAATACTTGTGTAATGATGCAATGTTGGTGGCCTTATATATGTTATTGGGTCTGTAGATATCGAAAATAATGTTTCAGAACCATCAAGAAATAAATAAAAATAAATAAATAAATAAATAAATAAATAAATAAATAAATAAAATTTCTTATTCTTTTTATGTTTATAACTTACAAATTTACGTTTTAACATACCCTAAAGCTGTTAAATCACTAATCAAACTCACCATCAGCCAGCCATCCAAACTCCTCCTGACCATTAGCTGTGAGCTATTGATCTATTGGATTTAGGTCACATTTTGAAGTATCATTTTTGGATAAAGATAACATAAAATCAAGTTCTTTTATACAAAGATCAACAATATATGTTGACGGTATTATAAAGTTATTCAAACATTAATAAGGCCTACTAGCATCATCTGAATTACATGAATATAACCCAACAACGAGAAAACTTAACCCATCTTAGCAAGAATAAATGGTTAACATTACAAAGACCACACTTAACACCAGTAAAGTAACTAACATAACATCGAAAAACGTAACTTATTCACACTCTGTCAAGCCTGTCTCTAACTAACAATGTTAATTTTACATTAACATGGTAACATATTTAAAAAAAAATTACCATAACCGTGTGTAATTATAATACAGACCAATGAGTATACTCAAACGAAACAAAGTTTTCATATTAATAAGGTCAACAATAACATTATCAGAACTAAGAATATAATGTACAATAGGCCAAACCATGCCCATCTTTAAGCAAGAATAAACTGCTAACATTACACAAAGATTCACATACAACCTACAGCACTAATCCATTTAATGCATATCTCTGTAAGAAACTTAAAAAGTCCAATGGAGAAAGTTTTTTCATCAATCACCCTTTTACTTTCATATAGGTTTTTTGAATGAAAAATCTTCTTCCATGAACCAAGAGATTCTTGAAACATCATTCGAAATGCTTGCTAATGAAGTCATTGATGCTATATTCCACCCTCATACGAATCCTATCATAGTCTAATACATCCGTATAAGGTTGGAATCAATTTCACTTTTGAGAAATTGATTCCAATCCTCATACGGTTTGTAACAGACTATGATAGGATCCGTATGAGGGTTTGAATCAATTTCACTTTTGGTGATGATCAGTCACCTGACTGGAAATACTATGTAAAAGTCCTCGTAAAGAGGACATTCGTAGGAGCAGAATGAGAGGTCATCATACCCAACACAGCGAAAATTGTCTTACTGACGAAATTCGGATGTATAAACAGCTCTAAAAAGGTAACGAGATTCTTTCTTTCAACCAATCAGAAAGAAAGTAAAACAAGAAATAACAATGCAACGAACGAACCATTATCAGTTCAAAAGGGTCATATATTCTCGTTAGACAACAACAACAACAATACACAGACACAAATAAGTTCTTTATATACCAACCACTATGAATAAGCAATAGACATAGCAAAATTTTAGGGCAAACCTAACATTAACCCCAACCAAAACTTTAAATCTAGCTCACGTTTCTAAAACACAATGCATCGTCGTTAACACAGTAATATCTTACAAAAAACTCATCAATTTTCCCCCCCCTCTTAAACCCAAAAATCCCAGTGTTATTTTCACGATTGTCATAGTATATTAACAAACGTACCTAACTTCGAATAAACAGTTTTCATTAATCAAAAGTATCTAAAGCAACACATAACCTTCCGAGAGAAAACCCAAGGGGGATGTGCTCCTTGTAACACCTAACGCTTTCATGAGGTAACATGAAATATTTTTTATCCTTACCCTATTTTAGACCCCGCCCCCCCTTTCAGAAAATATCATTTCAAAACTGTTAGATTAAGCAACAGCGCCTCATACAGAGGCGATTTGATAGCACTGTAAGCACTACTTTGAGATCACCCCAGAGAGATGCACGAAAGACCCATCTCGGGGTACCCTGAAAGGGGTGTAAGCGGTAAGGGCACAGCCCTTTGGGCTGATTTCTTATGTCTCTCGTAAAGCCTTATTATTGACATAATCCCTTAACAAAAGTGAATAATCTCTCAAAGATACCAGCATCTCGACCTATGAATTAACACCATCTTCATCAAAAGTGCACTCGTTTTGATGTTTAAACATCATTTTAACTATGAATAAACATAAGACATTAAAAATTCTAGGGCAAAACCTAAAACATTCCCCACAAAAACTTAAACTTAGGCTCACGTTTCTAACACATCATCGTCGTTTAACACAGTAATATCTTACAAAAAACTCATCATTTCTCTAACAAATCAGTGGTATTTTCACATTGGTCATAGTAATCATTTAACATAACGTACTAACTTACGATAAACAGTTTTTCATTAATCAAGAGTGTCTAAAGCAACACATAAACCTTCTGAGAGAAAACCCAGGGGGAATGTGCCCCTTGTAATACCTAACGCATTCATGAGGTAACATGAAATATTTTTTATCCTTACCCTATTTTAGACCCCGCCCCCCCCTTTCAGAAAATATCACATTTCAACTGTTTAGATTAAGCAACAGCGCAATCATACAGAGGCGACTTTGATAGCACTGTAAAGCACTACTTTGAGATCACCCCAGAGAGATGCACGAAGACCCATCTCGGGTACCCTGAAGAGGGTGTAAGCGGTAAGGGCAAACAGCCCTTTGGGCTGATCCCTTATGTAAACAGGTAAAGAAGTATTATCTAACAAAATCCCTTACAAAGTGATCAATCTATCAAAGATACCAACATCTCGACCTATGAATTGACACTGTCTTCATCAAAGTGTCACACGTCTCTAGTATAACATCATTTGAACTATGAATAAAACGTAGACTCAACAAAAACTTAACCTAGGCTCAGTGTTTCTATCACATCATCGTCGTAACACAGTGTAATCTTACAAAACTTATCATTTTCTCTAACCCAAATAGTGTTAATTTTCACCCTGTCATAGTATATTTACATAACGTACCTACTTACGAATAACAGGTTTCCATTAACCAGATTATCTAAGCACACACAACACCGTCCCGAGAGAAAACCCAGGAGGGATGCGCTCCCTGAAAGGGTGTGAATCTTGAGAGGGGGGGATCACCCCGAAGGGGTGTAAGCGGGCTCTGGGCCTCAGCCCATTTCCTTCCTCAGTGAGATAAGGGGAGGAGGGAACAGCCGCGCTTTCCTCCAGGCTGGAGCCTTCTCTATTGTTTGCTATTAAAATTACGTTTCCCATAGCTAAATTATTCTTCTATTTTTAAATTTCAGTCAAGCATAATTTACTTTTGTTCCCTTTAATTGCAGTTTGCTTTCTCAAACCCTATTCAATAATAATCCTAGAATTCAATTATTATTATTATTATTATTATTATTATTAATTATTATTATTATTATTATTATTATTATTATTATTATTATTATTATTATTATTATTATTATTATTATTATTATTATTATTATTATTATTATTATTATTTGAATCTCTAAATTATTACAATTTTTATATAAGTGCTCTTTTTAAACTGTTTGTCAGCTCAGCCTGATCCTTCTTCTCTTTATTCTCTTCGTTCAAATCGCTTCCTATCTTATGATATTTCCGTGGGGGTTTGTAAAGGTTTGATGATCGTGGTTGAATCGAGTAACTTCCCCGCTCGTTTTTTCTTCATGCGAATTGGTTTCTGGGAAATGTAAGCATTCTTGTCCTCCGCCCTCCCCAACTCTTTTCCTATTTTCAAGGTTGAAAAAAAATGTGGTAACTTTATTTGTTGTCGCTGTCCGGTGTTGTTTCTTGCGCGGTGCTGGATTTCAATTTTGTTAGTGTTCGTTAGACCTAGCACGCTCAACTATCCTCTTTCCTCCGATTTTGTTGTTGTTCTTTGGCTGTTATTTTCATACACTGGCATCTTGATTTTTTTTAGTTAATTAAAGCATTCTGATATGGATTAATATAAGAGAATTGGTTTCACACTGTCACTTCGGGATCACGCACATTCTGGTTTAAAACTTGGTTAATTTAAAACCCACCAATAAAACCCTGTATGTATTTGTTAATTAATAAATTGGCAGTAAATGGGTCTGACAGACACAACAAATGAAACATGTTAAGAATTGGGTTAATTTTCAAACTAATATGTAATTAGAGCACCTTCAGCCCTAAATCTGATCTAATCAAATCTTGCTTTTCCAATGGCACTTTCAGTAGATAAATAATAATGCACAGGGCTAATGAATTAATTATATGGACTCGCAGCAGGATGCCTCAGAAAGGGCACCCTCTCTCTGCTCTATCGAACCCCAAGTCAATTCAAAAATAATCCACTCGTCGTGGTTTTAGAGAACCTTTTTATTTTGTATATCAGGTGTTGTTTTGGACGCTAACATTTAGTTCTTACAATTATTTAATTTATTTAATTTAGTAACTTTGTTATACTAATAAGATATTCCTATATATATATATTAATAAAATTTATTTAGTATGCCCATGTGTAATATATATATATATAATATATATATATATATATATAATATATATCTATAAAATATATAATATATATATATATATATATTTATATATAATATATTATAATGATATATATATATATATATATATATATATATATCTTTCCGATTCTATTCTTGCTGATCTGGATAGAATTTCCATGTGGGGTCGTTTCAACCTTGTGAAATTAATTCTTTAAAAACCCAACTTCTACAAATCTCCCTCTCTAAAAACACCTTCCACCTTTCCTATCTCTTTTCGACGGTTCTCTCGTCTCTCCCTGTTGACATATAACATCCTTGGCCTTAATCATTAACAAAAAAATGTCTGGAAACCTTACATCACAACGGTTGCTAGGGCGGCCTCAAAGAAACTGGGAATTCTTTTTTAAGGACTGCGAGACTTTTTTTCTTCTCCTCAGTTACTACAAGCTATAAAGGGCCTCATCCGCCTTGTATGGAGTACTGCTCTCATTTCTGGGGGGGCTCTGGTTTCACCCGCTTTTGACAGGGTCGAGTCAATAAGGCCAAAAGACTTAATAACACTGTTCGTCACTTTCCGCTCACCTTGATCCCTCTATCTTTGCCGGCGCGATGTTGGTGCTTTATCTCTTTTCCTATAGGTACCGCCAGCGGCAGATGCTCGAGGGAACTTGTAAACTCGTGTACCCACCACCTTTACGGCGCCCGCGTAGCACAAGGGGGGCTGTGTCTGCGCATGAAGTTTTGTGTGGATATCGGTAACTTCAGCTAGTACGCTGCGGTGCTTCCTTCTTTCCCTCCGCAACCTCTGTTCTGTGGAATTCTCCTTCCATCTTCTGTGTTTCCTGCTGAATTTAAAAAAAATCTCCCTCTCCCTCACTCCAAAGCTTGCGTCTGTGCTCATTCTGCGTAATATTTGCATTAGTTGGTGAGCTTCTGAAGACGTGTAACACCCCTCCTTGAATAGGGCTAACCCCGTGAGGTATTTGATTAAATCTAATAAAAAAAAAATATATATATATATATATATATTATATATATATTAATAATATATATAATATATATTATATATATATATATATATATATATATATTATATAATATTATATCAGAGGCGACTCGTGACCTGGTTACATGTTTGTGCAACTATCACTATATGCAACTAGCTAGTGCACAACTGTTTATTTTATTGTTTTTTTTTATTCTTAATATTTAATAGGATTTAATATTTAATAATTAAATTACATCTTATGATAACTCTTAATGAGGCGCAATTGAATGTAAAAAAAAACGTCATTCAGCTTTGATTCGTTTGCAAAAAAAATTGCAACGCATGATCTATGTATTACGAACGAAAGGATTGTGTAAACACAAATCGAGCGCGAGCGCTTTTATAACAACGATTTTGTTTGCAAACAGAGCCTAAACATTTTCTTTAAAGTGTATGAAACATTTTGAATAGTTTTTTTTCAATATTTTCCGTTTCCATTTTCATAAACATAAATTCAGTTTGTGGGCTGAATGACAAAGTGGATAACTTTATTTATTTGTGATGCCTTAATTGTTTTTAATATTGTTACGTTCAATTATAATCGCTTGTAAAATTTGAACACTGCCTAAAAATAAGAGGATTTAAAATATTTTAATTAGTGAGTTTTTAGTTTGAAACGTGAATTGTATTGAAAGAAAATTGAAAATTGTGAAATGGCTTTTCTTTGAAAAGACCTATTTTATTCCTATATAGGTAAGTAACCAAAACTTAAAAATTTATAACTTTTTAATTAAGATGAATGGTTTACGGTGTATACATAGGCCAATATACAGGGCGGCAGAAAGGGGCACTTGCCCCCCCCCCCTTAAATCTTGGCGAAATAAATATAAATGAACCTTATATATATTGTGCCATGAGTGAAGTTTTTAAAAGGGTTTATTAGTAGAAAAAACTGAAAAAAAAAGATACATTAATCGATAAATAATATACTAATTACTAACGTATTTTAAACTACAGTTTTCTAAAAAAGTAATTACTAAAATTTACTAAAGTATTATAAACTTAAAGTTTTTCTAAAAAAGTTTTTAAATGTATTTTTCGTTTGCAATTTGGGCTTGAAGTAACACTAGTTGTGTGCTTTTATATAGTTAGCGTCTTTCTGACAGTATTTTTCTACCTAGAATTCTCAGCTGTCGAATAACATTTGGCGGCTGCTAACAGCGCTAAATCAATCAACAGAGCGTAATCCATTGATATTCAGCTGGCAGACAAACATATTCAAAAAAGAATTGCAGAATTTAAGAAGAAATATTTGCAGCCTTTTGAAGCCATAATTTTTTTCTGCGGACCCATGGAACTTTACCTTATAAAGAAAGTATAGGCCTGCCTGAGGGATGTTTTGAAGACCTGATTAAACTTCGAATAGAAAGTGGGGATGATAGTAGAATTGAAAGAGTATATTTAAGACAGAGAATGCCGTCTGGACGTCTTCGATGATTCAAAATGAACTTATCAATTTATGTGGAATTATCATAAAAAAAAACATAATTGTCGCGGATGCAAAAAAAATTGGTGTCTACTCCATATTGGCGATAAAACTGCGGATTTGTCAGGCAATGAACAATTATCTATAGGAATAAGGTTTTTCGATTTCTTGAAAAAATAACTGTTCGAAAAGAATTTCTGGGGTTTGAACTTTCTGAAGGGATGGATGGTAAAACCAGTTGCCAAAAACACATTGATATGTTTTTTTAGAAAAAGAAATTTGGATCCGTGTCTATGAGTTGATCAAGGGTACGGCGGCTGCGCAGCAATGGCAGGGAAAGAACATGAAGTTCAAAAGAAACTGCGGGATAAATATAAAAAAAAATTATATTTTCACTGTGTAAGCCATCGGCTTTTAATTTGGTCATTAATGACCCAAATAGTATTTCTATTTTCCATACAAATAATGTCATGTGGTAGGTAAGAAAGTTGTCAAAGAAAGGCACAATCAAAACAGAAAGACAGCTTTTTCTATTATACTCTGTTCGGAAACAAGACCCAATTCATTATTACCTCCTTCCGTATTAGCCAAATATTTTGTTTCAGTTGAACTAAAGTGGCTAACATTATTCCAAAACAAAAAATATTGACTCTGATCATGTTCAAAGAATTTTGAAAGAGTTATCAAAGACCAACTGTATAAACTGCTGATCAAAATAATGCTGATCTGCTCTTATCCGCCAATGTTATTACTGCTGAGTTCTTAGTAGACTTGCCCATCACCTAGAAAAGTACAGATCTCAACAACAAAAAGGCAAATCATCCTGCTAAAAACCTTCTGCTGAATATTGGAAGCGTTCTGTTACTGTGCTTATCTTGACTCACTTTCATCCCTTTAGAGACTAGATTTTCAGAAATCAACGTGCCAG
>JABUQX010057546.1:22500-25663 GCA_015478945.1 Trachelipus rathkii
ATATATATATATATATATATATATATATATATATATATATATACTATATAATGAAATCCTGGCCTATGCCATTGGTATATATATATATATTATATATATTAATATATATATATATATATACTATATTATATATATATATATATATATATAATATATATATATATATATAATTATAGTATAGGCGCAAATCCCGAAAAGTACAGGCATGTAACTAGAAAAATATAACATATATACGAAAAAAAATATCATTTTATTAAATCAGGAGACATTTTTACCGCAGAAATAAAAAAAAATAATTTTATTCTAATATTTATATAATAATCCAATAATTAATATTAGTTAAAAGTGCAGGCTCTGATTGACTTGAAAGACCTTGAAAGCTGCAGTCTCGGGAGAAAAAGTTGCCAAATGTCGCTTTATAATATAATTGGAGAAAATTTAATTTTTTTCTTTTTATAATCTTCTTAGGGGGTTCGAGCCGACGGAGGGACAGAGGGGGGACCCCCGTCGTCCCCCCCGTCGTCCAGTAGGCCGAGAAACCCCGACTCTCTCTATCGTTCTTGTTTACCCGTGGGATATTCTTTAGTGAAAAAAGAAAAAAATTCAACATTTGGCAACTTTCCGTCTCACTCGGGAGTAGCCGCATCTTCGATTTATCCAAAAACTGTAAATTTTTCATCAATTTTTAACAATTTTAATTTTTTTAAAAAGCGTTATTTTTTTTATTTTTTTTTTAATTTCTGCGGTAAAAATGTCTCCTGATTAATAACATGATATTTATTTCCGTGTACCTGTTATAGTTTTTTTAGTTATGCCTGGCCTTTTCGGGATGCCTGACCATATATATATATATATATATATATATAATATATATATATAATATATATTTATAATATATAATATATATATATTAATTATCCATATGTATATATATATATAATATATATATATATATTTACAATTGTCACCACCACTCACGGTCGAAGCCTTATTCAAGGTGTTAAACGCAACAAAAGTGTCACCATCTAACGTAGATTTCGCAGATGAGCACAGACGCAGGTTTTAAAGTGGGGGAGATTAAAAATTCAGTAGGAAACACAGAAGGTGGAGAGAATTCCACAGAGCAGAGGTGGCTGGAAAGAAGGAATCACCTCATCGAACAAGTCTGGCACAAAATTCATGTGCAAACACAGCACCCTCTGTGCTACGAGAGTGTCGTAAAGGTGGCAATACGCGAGTGGTAAGTTCCCTCGAGCACCTCTGCTGCGGTACCTATAGAAAAGAAATAAAGCTCCAAATTCGCGCCGCAAAGATGTAGGGTCAAATGAATTGGAAAGTACATAACAGTTTATAAGCCTTTTAGCCTTTGACTCGACCTTATCCGAAAGGCGGGTGAAACCAGAGCCACCCCAGATATGGAAGCAGTACTCCATACAAGGGCGGATGAGACCCTTGTATAGTTGAAGTAACTGAGAAGAGGAAAAAGTCTCTCAGTCTAAACAGAACTCCCAGTTTCTTTGACGCCGCCCTAGCAACCATTGTGATGTGAGGTTTCCAAGACATTTTTTTGTTTATGTTAAGGTCAGGGATGTTTATTTTTTTGTTTATGTTAAAGCCAAGGATATTTATATTGTCAGCAGGAGAGACGAGAGAACCATCGAAAGAAATAGGAAAATTACAGTAGAAGGTGTCTTAGAGAGGGAGATTTGTAAAATTGGGTTTTTAATGAATTGAATTTCACATGGTTGGGGTGACCCCACCGGTAAATTCTAACCTGATCAACGAGAATAGAATCGGAAAGAAGTTAAAGAGTCAGCGGATTAGAAATAAGTGAAGAATGAAGGGTTGAGTTATCGGCATATGAATGAATACAGTTAGATGTACAAGTGAGAAGATCATTAATGAAAAGTAGGAATAAAGTAGGAGACAAGACGGAACCCTGAGAAACACCACTATTGACAGAAAAAGAAGAAGAAGAAGTAACAATAGCCGATACTGAGCCATTTGAAAGAAAGTTAAACATAAGTAAGCGAAGAGAAGGAGGAAACCGAATGGAGGGGAGCTTTGAAAGTAGTGACACATGCCATACCCGGTCAAATGATTTGGATATGTCAAGCGCCATTGCACAATTCCCCCCGTGGTTCCTAAGGGCGGAGAATCATGAATCGGTTAGATAAGAATGTATATCACCGGTAAACCTCAAGAGCCGCAAAACCGTACTGGTGATAGGAAAGAAGAGAATGAAATTCCAGAAATGAGAGTTGAAAAGGGTTTCAAAGATCTTAGAGAGAATACAAGTGAGAGTTATAGGGTTATAGTTTGAAGGACCAGAGCGGCTACCTTTCTTAGAAATAGGTTCGACATATGCGAACTTACAACACTGAGGGAATGTACTAGTATTGAGGCATAGAGAATGCCATCTGGTCACCCGCCTTCCTAACTTTCATAGATTTCAGTAGTCCATGCACCCGATCAATTGTAATTACACGCAAAGGCATGGAACACCTGAGAGGAGAAGGAGGAGGAAGAGGATTGCCAGAGTGGTGCAGGGTTCAGTTAGAATAAAATATTAGGCCAAAGAGATTGACCTTTCCAGTTGGATTATTAACAATAAATCCATCAGAGCGAATAAGAGGAGGAAAGACAGATTAACAGAAGTTGTTAGAAATTTTTTGGCAAGAGGCCAGAAAGATTTGTCAGTAGGAGAGCCAAGGAGGTCAGCGCACTTCCGCTTAATGAAAGTTCGCTTTGCTCGTCAAAGAGTATCCCTGCAACGATTTCAAACTGAATGAAAATTAGTAAGAGCGCTAGAAGAACTGCAATTTTTCCACTCCAGATACGCACAGTCTGTAGTCTGAATGACCAGAGAATAAGCACGATCGAACCATGGATTTTGAGAAGAGAAAGATTTAGTTGAAGAAGGAATGAACATGCTCATCTCATCAACGATTACAGCTCCCACCTTTTTGGCGGAAGCCGAAGCATCTTCAGAGTCAAAGTAGTCATTCCAGATATATATATATATATATATATATAATATCATTAATATATAATATATATATATATATATATATATATAGTAATATATATATATATATATATAGCGGGTGGAGAGTAGGGTAACGTGGGCTGAGGGTAGTGAAGTGTATATAGTATATTATAT
>JABUQX010057548.1:0-10000 GCA_015478945.1 Trachelipus rathkii
CTCTCTCTCTCTCTATCTCTCATATATATATATAAGTATATTATAGAACTCTTATAGTATACTGATGGAATTTTTTGTTTCTTATGGTCAGCCTCCGATATGGATATTATAACAGAAACTTAGCAATGATTTATTCAATTAAATAAATAAATTAAAAGTTGACCGACAGTTGAGATACTCTTTTACTTCATAAGTAGAATGAGAAGTCACTGACTTTTCCTGAATTTGACTCCCTTTTTTCGAATTCTGCGTTTTCTTGTAAATTTGATATTTGGAAGCTCGGGAGAGAGTATCTTACTGAGTATCTCAATGAAAAGTGGCTTTATATACAATATTTGATGTGACTTTATGTAAAACATACTGTTTACGCTAATTTCAGCATAAGTTGTAAACATAAAAGCAAATTTATAAATTTTCGCGAATAGTTACAATTGAGGATACTACATTACTTCCCATGCTAAACATGGAGTGGTAAAGGTATATAGATACATAATATAAAAGATAATATAATCATTCAAACATGCATGCATATGCTTGGGGATTCGTAAATGGCCAAAACATATAAAATATTTCAATGACTAAAAATAATAAAAATGTATAATGACAAAGATATTCAAATATATGCATATCTGCTTATGCCCTTAGGCATAAACACACATACAAGCATTTAAATGCAAAAATACAAAATATAGAAATGTAAAATTATCATAAAAATAAAAATGCTTATACGAAAAAATAAAAGGTGCAATTCCAAACAAGCATATTTGGTTTTATCCGTTAGATATAGCAAACATACAAACATCTGAATGCATAAAAATACAAAAATGTTTATACTAAGTTATTTGAATATAGAACAATTGAGTTAATCACAAGTTAAATAGGGCACATCGATCGAACCGTTGAATCAAAAAAAGGTCCAGGTATACGAGGGTTTCTAATGTTTCCCACTATTTGGATCAATTGCGCACGAATAGTTTTTCAAAGCTGTAGTTTAAGAAAGAAACATTGCGTGAACATATGTAGAGGCGAAGTTGCCAGAAATTTAGGTCCTATATTTGAAGATGTTGTTCATAAATAAAAGGGAGCTGGCGCAGAACCATTTAGAATTCGAAAAAGAAATGAAAATTCGTAGTGGAAATCCAAAAATGAGTTTTTGTCCCAAAATCCAAACTTAAAATGATGAAGAAATCCATACCGTAAAGGAAGGTTTCTTGTCTAAAACGATATCCTCGAACTGTGATGGTTGTGGAAAAAGGTGAAGTAAATACCAAATTTACCTATTGAAAATGAAAACTGAAGTCCGTATTGAAGTCGATAATGTTCGTTTGTTTGAGTCATCTTCTCTGAGTGTATTATTGTATTATTGTAGTTTTTTCTTTTTCTTCATTTTGGTTTTCTTTTGGAGACAAACCTTTCTTGCTGAGGATTAAGAAGTTAGTAAGATCGATCGAAATAAGTTACTGGTGAAATGTTGATGGGTTATCAGAAGGCGCTGGGTGTTCCACTTCCGGGATTACACAAATAACTATATGGGGCCCTAGTAAATAATGCTTTCTTTGAGATGTGTTTTTGGCTTTTTGATGTAGGCTGTATATAAATTGGTAAGTTTAAAAGTTATACAACATGATTTTTCAATGAAATAAGTAATGAAAAGTTGCCCAACAGTTGAGATACTCTTTTCCTTCATAAGTAGAATGTGAATGTCACTGACTTTCCAATATGTGGACTCGCTTTTCGAATTCTGAGTTTTCTTGTAATTTGATGTTTGGAGGAGCTTGGGAGAGAGTATCTTTAAGTGAGTCTTCTATTTCTTCTGTGTGTCTTCTGATTTTGTATCTGACTGGGTATCTCAATGAAATTCGTGGCTTATTACATAAATTTACATGTAACTATTCAAAAATTTTGCCTTACTCAAATTTTAGCATGTTTAAACATAAAAACATTTAACATTTTTGCGAATAATCACAATTAAGGGTACTATATATATCTATCTATCGTATTCTATCTATATATATATATATTATATATTTATATATAATTGATATATATATATATAGTTAGTATATTAGATATATATATATATTTATATATTTATATATAATAATATATATATATATATATATATATATATATATATTATATCATAATTATTATATATTATATATATATATATATATATATATATTATATATATATATATAATATATTTATAATTATATTATATAGTATATATAATAATGTATATATATAAATATATAGTATATAGTATATATACTATATATATATTATATATTATATATATATATATATATATATATATATTATCTATCTAATATTCTATCTATCTATATATATATATATATATATATATATATATATTTGTCAGTAGGAGAACCTAGGAGTTCAGCTCACTTTCGTTTAATGAAAGTTCGCTTTGCTCGTCGAAGAGTATCCCTGCAACGATTTCTAGCTGAATGAAAATTAGCTAGAGTAATTGGAGAACGAGATATTTTCCATCCCGATGCGCACTGTTTCTAGCCTGAATGACCAATAACAAGCACGATCAAACCATAGATTTTGAGAAGATAAAGATTTATCGACAGAAGCTGAGCATCTTCACTCAAGTCAAAGCAGTACATCCAATATGAGTTACACGTAGAGGTCAGGCAAGGCCCCCCCCTATTATGCCCGATCAAAGTGCTATAATAAACGCAATATATATGAAACCCCCCCCCTTATATGCCCGATCAAAGTGCTATAATAAACGCATATATATGAAACCCCCTCCCCCTCAAAAAAAAATCACATATTTATCTGCAACATGAAAAGGATAAGGATTAAGGACCTATATATAGTAGTATATAAAATTACATATATATATATATATATATATATATATATAATGAACTTTAAATAACTATTTCGACTACTTAATATCTAGAATCTACATATTTAAAATGAATGTGTATTAAAGAGAGGAGTGAGTGAGGAGAGAGAGAGAAGAGAGGAGAGAGAGAGGAGAGAGAGAGAGAGCGAGAGAGAGAGAGGGAGAGACCGAGAGAGAAGAGAGAGAGAGAGAGAGAGAGAGAGAGAGAGAGAGAGAGAGAGAGAGAGAGAGAGAGAGAGAGAGAGAGAGAGAGAGAGTATAGAAAAGAGAGAGAGAGAGAGAGATTATATATTGAAAAAAATTAATGCAATGTTTGAGAAATTTATTGACATATTTTGCTCAGTTCTTTCCCCCACTAAAAGGAAACTTATTTATTTATTTATTATCTGTTTCCCCAGCTCTTCATCGACGCTTTTCTCCCCCATTTATTGTTTCAATTTGTTCCCCATATCCCCTATCGGTTATGCGTGCGGCGCATAAAAGTGTACTGTTGGATCGGGAACGGAGCGGCGGTGTAGCGGCCGGTGGCGTCGGGCGGGTACGTTCGTTTTGAGTTATGGACACCGGTTCCATTTTAGTGCGAGCAGAAGAGGTAATCCAATACAAGACCGAAGCGATGTGTGAATTTTCAATAAAGAATATGAGCCATTGTTTCATAGATACGATATCGAAGGGCCGATTAGGCCTCCTTATGGCCGCTATTTTTATATAAATATCATTCGGCAAATACATACAGAACGGAATTGAAAGGGGAAGGTGAGAAAAAGGCCTTGCTGAGTGAGCTCTTTTGGTCGTCTTTGCCTGAACGGAATAACAAAAGAGTATTTCCACAAAACCTTTGTTCGCATTGCAAGCCTCAAACCACATATTCACTTCAAAATTTTTAATTTCCATCTGCCTCAATTGCACTCCTTATATTCAGCCATTAACACTTAATAACCTTCATGCAGCATTTATTAGCTACTGGTTTATTATTTCTCTTTGGTAGTTCATAAACACATAATAATAACAATTAACTAATAATAATAATAATAATAATAATAATAATAATAATAATAATAATAATAATAATAATAATAATAATAATAATAATAATAATAATAATAATAATAATAATAATAATAACAAAATATAAATAATAATAAAAGATAATAATAATAATAAATAATAAATAATAATAATAATAATAATAATAATAATAATAATAATAATAATAATAATAATAATAAAATCGCAGATCCACTTTTGTTTCAATACTTGGACACTACAATGGTTTTAAATTTAAACGTCGATTTTGTACGATTTATTTTTGCGTTTCAAAGTCTTCCTCTATTTCATTTCTTTTTTTTTCTTTTTTCTTTTTTTTTTGAGAATGCAATTAAAAACCATGCAACAACTATCTAGGGATTCAATCCCATAAAACTTCAATATATATATATAAGATATTATATATATATATATAATATATATATTATATATAGTATATATATATATATATATATATATATATATATATATATATATATATATTATACATAATATATATATATTAGAGGTGTAGCGGATAACCGCTTCCGCATCCGCATCCGCATCAATTTTTCACTATCCGCATCCGCACCCGCTTCAGCATTACTTTTTTCGCCCGATTCTGTTGATAAATCTATGAATTATGAAAAACGTGTGTGCACTACCTAATATATATATAGTATATAATATATATATACGTATATATATAATATATATATAATAGTAATATATATAGTATTAATATATATTATAATATATATATATATATATATAGTATATATATATATATATATCTATATATATATATAATAGATATAAATATATATCATATATGATATATTATATATATATATATATATATATATATTAATTATATATATATATATATATATATATATATGATATTATAGTAGTATATATATATATATATTATATATATATATATATATTATAATATATACTGTATATAAATATATATATATATTATATATATATAATAGAAAAAATTATAAAAAAAAAAAAAAAAAAGAAAAATAAATATATATATATATAATATATATATATATATATATATAACTATATATATAATATACTTAATATATATATATAATATATGTAATATATAATATATATTAAAAGGCAAAGGATTTCTAGGATGACAAGAGCCCTCATGCTGAAGATAGATACGCATAGATTTCACCTCTGCAAAACGATCGGCATGAAAGCATATAGCAACTTTTAATCCTAGATACAAATCATAATTTCATATCAACCCGTGATTTACAGAGGGTTACAATTTAATTCTAGGAATGCACTATGTGATGAATGCTATCTAAAGGCAGAAATACACCAGCCAGAAAAAGCAAATGAACACACAAACAGACACGCAATTACATCTGTTAGAAGAGATAATAATAAGCTGGATCCCATGAACGTAAAGTTTTTTTAATATAAGAGAGAGAGGCTTTTAGGCAGCGATGAAGAGTCTTTGTTCAGAGGTGTCAA
The DNA here is from genome assembly GCA_015478945.1 of Trachelipus rathkii. Lineage (NCBI taxonomy): Eukaryota > Metazoa > Arthropoda > Malacostraca > Isopoda > Trachelipodidae > Trachelipus > Trachelipus rathkii. The sequence goes on from JABUQX010057548.1 coordinate 5,420, forward strand.
AAGACACTCTATTATTGATCGAAGAATATCAAAGGAGAAAAGAGCTGTGGAATAGATAAAAGATCCACGTGGTTCTTATGGGAATGATTAATTGTAAAAGTTTTCACATTTGCAGAAGTCGTCAGGGAATTCTTTGCATGCCCTTTTAACAAGTGTGACTAGTGAGCGTCTTTCAGTGATGCAAGATCATCATTAGTACCGACGAAAAAAGAAAAAGCAAACATCTCCTTAAAAGGGTTGTCAAAACCTTTTTGTTTTTGAACATAATTGAGATTTATTAATTCAAGTATTAATTATATAACCTTTTTCCAAAAATTGATGGAAGGCCTTCGGAAAAGAGATTTATGTGAGGGTGCAAAGAGAGTTGGGTCCAAAGCGTACTGCAAACTCTGATACGCAGGATATATATAATAAATAATATATATATATATATATATATATATTATATATTTATATATTATATATATAGTAAATATATCTATAATATATATATATACTATATTATATAGATATACCCAATATAATATATATATATATTTACTCTATAATATTACTATTATAATAATAATTATATAATATATATATAACTAATATTATATATATATAATATAATTATAATTTATAATTATATAGTATATATATAATAGTATATGATATATAATATATATATATATATATATATATATAATGAAGTTCCTTGTGGCGTAAACTCAAAAAGCTTAACTACTCCCTACCATAACGCCAATCCGCGGATAGTGAATATTGGGTGAGCGGTGATCCGCATCCGCATCCGCACCGCGATAGTGAAAAATCAGCTATCAGGTACATCCTCTAAATATATATATTATATATATATCAATATATTATATAATATATATTATATATATATTATATAATATATATAGGTATATATAATACTATATATATATACTTGGGGGAAGGTTGTGCTTCCGATTCTATGCATATGGAGTGTTATTGTATAAGTGAAAGATTTTTGAGTGTACTTAAGTGCTTTCTCTCTCCTCTCTCTCTCTCTCCGTCCTCTCTCTCTCTTCTCTCTCTCTCTCGTCTCTCTCTCTCTCATCATTCTCTTCTCTCTCTCTCTCTCTCGGTAGTGTCTTTGGCTCCTCATTCAACTTATTTTTCTCGTACTGAAGCGCATCTTTTTCTTTGTCCAGAAGATACTCCTTGCTTTTTTTTTTTCTATTTTGTCACGAACTACACGTATAATTTTCACTCAACGCACACTCATTTGAATGTTTTAAAAGACATTTAAAGATACAAATGTATCCTTCGTGAAGCCAATACTTATGACTTCCAAAAGAAGGCCTTCATCTACCCATTCAGCCATCATCAACCGGGAGTTGGCGGATTCAGGAATTGCTGGCATTTTCTACTAAATTATGCTTTTTTTAAAAAAAAATTTCTGCAACATTTACCATCTTTATTATTATTATATTATTATTATTATTATTATTATTATTATTATTATTATTATTATTATTATTATTATTATTATTATTATTATTATTATTATTATTATTATTATTATTATTATTATAATTAATATTTGGCACTATGTTGAACAGTACCTTTTCTTCGTTGAGTAATCCCATGAGCAAACTTTCTTTACCCGAATTTACCAGTTTCTATCTTCTTTTGAGCTCAACGAAGCCCCATGTTAATTTTTAATCTTTTAATTAAACAGTTTGACTTTAGGAATCTCTTGTCAATTTATGAATAAAGGTCTTCTTATTTACTTCATAACTCTATTTATTAACTTTACTAATTCTTATCTTACCTGAACTAAAAAACTGATTTCCTCTTTTCATCTCGTTTCTCTGAAATCCTCATTCTTGGTGACTTCAATATTCACCATTACCAATGGCTTTTCTTTAGACTTCCAGTCAGAGTAGTGAGCACTACAACCAATTTTCTATTCATACTGAGTCTTGAGCAGAGATATATGCTCCATAAAGTGGAATCCCTCGTAGTTTTGGAGACGAACACTCTAGTACTGCTAACTGGTCGATATTTGGGCTGGTCATTCCCTCGGAAATGGAGGCGTATGCTCCATATACTTTTCTTTCAACTAAAATAATGAACCTTGGTTTAACTCTCTTTGTTCTCGCATTATCCATCGTAGGAATGTTGTCTTCAGAATTAGCGAAGCCTATAAACTCTAAAAACTTACGCTATTTATATTTCATTACGGAGTAGCGAAAAATCTATTCTCCGCGACATTCTTGTAGACAATGTAATAATCTTCACGACTCCTCTTCTTCACGCGATTTCTCTCTTTGCTTAACATGTAAAATTAAATTTTTTGTTTCCATTTCACTACTCTTGTTTCTTCCGATGACTTCATTGCTGTCTTTGAATCTACTACAGATGAACTCTTTGCTCATACCTTTACCTCTATTTCCCCTTGGCACGATTCCGAAGCTATTCTTCGCCTTCCTCCAACTCTGGTATTTCATACAATGTAATTTATTATGAAGATGTGAATTTTGCCCCCTCTTTGGTTTTGTACTAAAGAATGTGCAGCATAGCCATGACGGCATCTCTCCATGTGGTTCTCAAAACGTGTTTCCAAGCTTGATACCTTACTTTGATAAACTGTTACGTCTCTGCATGTCAGCATCTACCTTTCTTTCCTGCTTGACGCGTGGGCTCATTTAATCTATGTCGAAAAATGGGAACCCAACTCAACCCCATAACCATCGTTCTAATGTTTTAACCATAGTTGTTTTCAAAGTTTTCCGTTAGTAAATAATGGATAGATTTGGAAATTTTTTAAATCATCTTAAAACATTGAAAGTATTGATTCCTTATGGAGCGTTCAACAGATGATCTTCTTTTAATTTCCAATGACTCTTGTTCATCCCTTCGATATTTCTGGTAATTCTTTTAACGTGTCTCTAGATATATCTAAAGCTTCTGAAAAGGTCTGGCACAAAAGCTTTGAATTCTAAATTTTCCTCTTTTGTTACCTATCTTTTATAAGTGGTCTCATCTCTGATTTTCTCTCTTGTCGTTGTGTAGCAACAAGTGTAAAAAGACAGCGTTCACTCTTTAAATAATGTAGTGGTGTTCCTTAATATTCTGTTGTATCTACCACTCTTTTTTTTTACTATTCATCAATAACCTTCTATCTGTTGCTTCACTACCTACCCACTTATATACCGACGAGTCTACCATTCGTTTGTCTTTTTCCTTTTGGAATACATCCCATCAAACCGCAAATAACTTACGTTACGTGGATGATACTAGAACGACTGTCAGCTAAAGCCTCTATGAATCGGTTGATTCATGTGCTATTCAACACTCAACTATATAACTAACTTAGGGAATCCTTACACCAGGATTTATTACTTTTTGAGCATTTAAGCAAAATGGGAAGTAGTTTAAGAATGGAACATTTGTGGAGCCTAGGCCGTTTTTCAGGCGTGAACTACTTGAAACATCGTGTCCCCAAGTGATATATATTATAGTATGATATATATATATAATATAATAATAGTAATATATATATATATATAACTATATAATATATATATTATAATATATATATACTATATATATAGTATTAATATATATAATATTATAGTATATATTATATATATTCTTCAACAAAATTGATTGAATGTCTGAAGAACTTCGACTTAAAATTTTAATAAAGTATATTTAAAGATAGCGTATTCCGTAAACATTTCAATTTCTTTCCTTTTTACAAGTTACATTTCTATTTCCCATAATGAATGACAAAAAGTAGTATATTTAACATTTTTATTTCATATTAATACCAGATTTTATTTCTACTTCAACTTTGTATGAACGTGAACCTGGATATTATTTTTATTAGCATGCAAAATTGTATAAACATTTTTGTTAGTATAAGATCCAAAATTCATGTTAATGCTAATACTCCATAGGTAAAGTATCACTCGTACAAGGAATATTATATATATATATATATGATATATTATATATATATATAATATAATATATATAATATATATAAGTATAATATATATATATATTAGTATGTATTTATGATATATATATAATATATATATAATATATATATATATATATATATATATATAATATATATATATATATATATATCAGGGCGTATACATAGGGTAGGCAGGTTATTGGTAGTTGCATTTTACATTTTACTCACACACACACACACAGTATATATATATTGAGAAATATTATATGATCCAAAAAAAACTGATATGTTGTTCTTTTATTAGGAATAGGCAAAAACATATATATAAATATATATATATATATAAATATGTGTGTGTGTGTTGTGTGGTGTGTGGTTGTGTGTGTGTGAGTGCGGTGTGTTGTTTCAAAAAAGAGAGCATTGATGACCGTAAAGCATAAGCATAGAAAAAAATTAAAAAATTTAACAATTATTTTAAAAAGTTATGTAACTTACCTTTACAATTTTATTTAAAAAAGAAGTCCAAATTTATCAATCTAGCTATTATTAAAATTTATTATTAAAATCGATCGAAAGCATTGCTAACCCCATGGTGTTCTTCTAAGCAATGTCTTAATCCC
>JABUQX010057548.1:22500-29689 GCA_015478945.1 Trachelipus rathkii
GGGCGAGCGTCATTTTCTCACCTGGCATAAATTTTTACCACTAAAAAAATTTTTTCTGAAAGAAAAATTCAAACCCAGGATCCGGATCCGGATCGGGTCCGACTAAAGTTTCTGCTTATTTGTTAACTGTTCACACGTCCTCAGTTAGCAATAACTATTTCACTTAAATTAAAAAAAAAATATTTTTTTGAAAAAAATTTTAGTTCTCCGGCTCCGGCTTCGTGGCCTCCACCCGGTTCCACTTTCCGAGGATTCCGATCAAAGAGAGATATACATGAGATAAACCTAATTATGAAAAATTGTTCGCACGTGCTATCCTGCATTAAATTTTCAGCGATTAAAAATAATGTTCTTGGAAAAATGTCATACCCAGGAATCCGGATCAGGATCCTAATCCTTATCCGGTGTTCCGGCTTCGACTTCGGGCTCCGGAAAATCCCGACAACTAAGGTTTCTGCAACTATTTGAAAAATTGTTAAATTCACGTCTCCTGGCAAGTAAATTTTTTTCCTAAAGAAAAATATTTTTCGATAAAAAATCAAACAAATTATACCCAGGATCCGGCTAAGGATCCGGCTCTAATCCACCTTTGGGCTCCGGTCCGACTAAATGTTTTCTTCTATCTACATATATTTAAAAATGTTCAGCACCGTCTTCTGACAATATCATTTTTCACCTAAAAAATATTTCCGAAAAAAATATCATAAGCAGGATCCGACTTCGAATACGGCTCCGGATATGGTTCCGGACTATGCGGCTCCGGATACGGCTCCGGATCCGACTAATGTTTCTACTAATTGAAAATTGCTCAGCACGTCCTTCTGAGATAAATTTTTCAACCTTAAAAAAATATTTTGTCTGAATAGATAAATTTATTACCCAGGATACGCATCCGGCTCTGATTTCGGCTTCGGCTTCTGATTAATCGTCTTCCCGACGAACTATGTTTCTGCACTATTTGAAAATTTGTTCGGCACGTTCTCTGATAAATAAAGTTTTTCAAACTAAAAATATTTCCCGATATAATATTTAACATACCGGAATCATCGGTCTTCCGGATAAAAGGCTCCGGATACGATTCGGCTTCAGCTCCGGATCCGACTAATGTTTCTAAAGACTATTTGAAAACATTGTTCACACGTCTTCTGAAATAGAATTTTTCACACTAGAAAAATATTTTCCTGAAGAAAATTCATACCCAGGATAACCGGATCAGGATCTCGGATCCGACTTTCAGCTTCGGTTCCGATATTCCCCGACGTCAGGTATATATCTGCACTATTATATGAAAATTGTTCGCACGTCTTCTGACAGTAGTAGTGGCCCACTTCAAAGACCACATTTGGAATACGTTCTCTGAGTGTCCTTATCAGCGTAGCTGATAAGGACACTCAGAGCTCGTATTCCTTAGCTGATAAGAACACGTGTTTTTTGATCTAAGTTAATTGCTTTTTCATGAGTTATTTCATGATTACGCCGTGCGCATACACAACAGCATCCCCAGTATTTATTATTATTTTATTAGTTCGAAGAAATTGGATCACGGAGTGTCTCAATTCGAGCCGACTGTGGCCTCCGACTCCGGCCTCCGGCTCTGGTTCTGACTCTGACTCTGGCTCCGACTCCGGCTCCGGCTCCGGCCGCGACGGCGGTTCGGTTTGGTTCAGACATTGGTTAGTGTTGATCTGTCTGTAATTATTATTATTATTTATTATTATTAATTATTATTATTATATTATTATTATTATTATTAGTTATATTAATTAATTATATTATATTATTATATTATTATTATTATTATTTTTTGTTATTTTTCACCGAGGTTGCTTCTTCGCATCCAGTTTCTGAGTCAATATATATCTACATGGGTTGGGTTATCGTTCTGGGTAAAATTTGGAGTGGTGTAGACTTGGGGGGTAACCTTCGCGGAGACGAGGTTACGTCCCCGTGGGTCCCGAAGGGGGACCCACCCCACTTAAAAACAAGTGTTATCGTGAATTGGCTGATATTTTGGGAGAGGAGCAAGAGTTTAGTTTCTAGAAAGAGTTAGTATGTGAATCTGAGTGAGTTGGCTCCGGCACCGGTTCTGGAGCCACTGCGGAGCCGTGTTAATAAACAGTCGTATAACAACAAAGTTGGTGTCCTTATGAGGGTTATCGAGGTCAGTAGAGTTCGAATATGATGGTTATAAAAAACCGTATAGGGTGTCTAGGACCCCCCAGAAGGGATCCCAACCCAAACATTAATATTGATGTAGAAAGCTGAAACTTGATATACAACCTTTTTAGGTTGTATCTTAGTGTATACGGGGTAAAATGACCGATTTTACCAAATTTTTGTTGGGGACCAGCCCCCAAAACTGAAATATTGACCTAGGTGAATGAACAACTCGTATACAACCTTCTGACGATTATCTTAGATGACCGCCGGGTAACATGAACTGTGGTGGGCACCAAGACGGGGTACTCACGCCCAAAAAGCTGAAATATTTACATAGAATCAACGAAACTTGATATGACAGCCCTTTTAGGTTGTATCTTAGATGTTCCGGGGTTAAATGACCGATTTGACCAAAATCGGGGACCGCCCCAAATCTGAAATATTGACCTAGAACGATGAAACGCGGTATACACCTACCTTTTACATAGTAATAAGAAAATCAGTAAATCAAACCACCATCACACCACCCTCCTGACCAGCTGTGATCTATTGATCTATCTGATCTCATTGATCTATTGATCATTGATCTATTGATTAGGTCAAATTTCTTTACTAAAATTGTCATGTTTTTACATACCCTAAATCAGTAAAGAGTCAGTAAATCAAGCCACCCAACCTACCCTCCTGTCCAATCATGAATCTATGATCTATTGATTCCTATTGATCTATTGATCTTATTGATTTAAGTCAATTTTTTACTAAAATTGTCATGTTTACATACCCTAAATCAGTAAATCAGTAAATCAAGCCACCCACCTACCCTCCTGTCCAATCATGATCTATTGATCTACCTTCCTACCATTCTATGATCTATTGATCTATTGTCTATTGATTAAGGTCAAATTTTTACTAAAAATTGTCATGTTTACATACCCTAAATCAGTAAATCAGTAAATCAAGCTCACCCAACCTACCCTCCTTTCCAATCATGATCTATTGATCTATTGATCTATTGATTAAGGTCAAAATTTTTACTAAAATTGTCCTGTTTTACATACCCTAAATCAGTAAAATCAGTAAATCAAACCACCATCACCCACCCTCTCTGTCCAAGTCAATGATCTATTGATCTATTGATCTATTTGATCTATTGTTGATCTTTGATCTATTGATCTATTGATCTATTGATTTAAATCATCAAATTTGTTACTAAAATTGTCATGTTTTAACATACCCTAAATCAGTAAATCAGAACAAAAACCTACCATCCTCCCACCATCCTGTTCCATCCCTTGATTCTGTTGATCTATTGATCTTATTGATCTATTGAACATTTTGAGTATCATTTTTGATAAACATAACATAAAATCAAGTTCTTTATACAAGATGCAACAATATATGTTGAAGTAACAAAGTTTCATATTAATAAAGCTTATTAGCAACCATTGAATCTATGAATATAATACACAACGACAAACCTGTCATGCCTTAACAAAGTTCCACACTTAACAACGAAAGTAACTAAACATAGCATACCAGGACGTAACCTATCAACACTTTTGTCAAGCATATCTCTAACATAACAATGTTTATTTATATTACTAACATGTAAATATTTAACTAAAATTTATCACCAACATTGGTTTAATTATTATGACTGATCGAACGAGTATACTCCTAACGTAATAAGGTTTCCACATCAGTAAAGCTAACATGACGTAACATATGAAACTAAGAAAATAATGTACAAGACAAACCTAACCACAACTTACACACGATAAACTGTTAACTTAACAAAGTTCCAAAACTTAACACCCTAAGTAACTAACATCAGCATGCAAAACGAGACCTATTCTTACTGTTTCCAAAGGATACGTCACCATATTAACGTTACATCTTACACTGACCACAGTAACATTTAGCAAAAAATATCACAATCATGTGTAATTATCATATTGATGCCAACGAATTACTCAACGTAAACAAGGGTTTTCCCACATCATAAAGCTACATGAATGTAGACATGAACTAGAAATAATCTGTAATATTTAACAAAAAAAATTTAACATAACCGTACCTAACATCATAATACCTAATGGGTAAAGACAAACAACGTAAATTTTTACCCTCTGTAAAGCTAAACTATGAAATAACATACTTAACACCACAACACCATGTCAATAAAGCGAACATACGAGGGAAATAAAACAAGTTTTCATTTTTATAACATAAAATTTTCATTAAAACAGCTTTATATAAATACATAAAAACATAATAAATACATAAAAAGAACATGTTTATTTAACTATATTATCATCTAAATTCATGAAGAAGCATGGATTCAAGTTGGTAAGTTCTATATAACTCTCTAAAATTCAAACACCCTTTGAAAAGGATGTAACTATAAATGCCTTCAGCAGCACTAAACCATTTTTCAGCATATTTTGATTTTGGCAAGCACTCTTCTCTCATACAAAAGAGCAGTAAATTCATACCAAGCTGATAGTTATTAAAAAGCATTCTGTAATACAGTATTATACGGGAAATCCACATGTTTGTGTAAAATATCATAGATTACACCATGTGCTATAAGTATTAAGTCCTCCAAAGTAATGTCACATCGTTAAGATGCGGATGTTATTCGTTTTTTATTTTAAAGTCAATGCTCGTTAAATTTTCAGATGTTCGAACTGTGAAATCTATACACGTACGCATGAAGGTCACACAATGATGGTTTTCCAGATCTGCGTACATCAAGGGTTTTAATATCGTCACACGACGAGAACTCAACGTCTATTCTATTAGAACCTCTCGCTTTTTCCAGTTAGATATTTCACTGCTAGTCGATATACCAGATGACACACATTTATCCTCTATCCATCTTGCTGCAATATTTAATCTTGATGAACTCTTCAACACAAATGAATAAAGGTCCTAATGATTGAACCTCTGATTGGAAACAAGCAAATGTATCGTACCCATACGGTTGACGATTAAATTATCAATGAACACGTTCGTTGGAATAACGAAAAGTCCTCGTGAAAATATTCAACAACAAGGTTTAAGAGATGCCGAGGAAGATGCCATCGTACCAGCACAGCGAAAAATTTCCTACTGACGGAAATCGTATGCGTAACAATCCTTAAAGGTAATGAGATTCTCTTTTTCAACCAATCAGAAGAAAAGTAACAAGAATACGACGTACGAACGAACCATAATCAACTCAAAAGGGTATATATTCTCGTTAGACAACAACAACACAACAACAACACAACAACAACAACAACAAACAACATACAACCAAAACAACACCAACAACAACAACACCAACACAAAATAGACATAGTACAAAACATAAGTTCCTTTATATACTAATGCAACGAATATGTGCAACGTACGTGGTTTTCACATTAATAAAGCTTAACATAGCATGAACCAGAACTAAAAATATATTGTACAATGGCAAAACCTGACACAACTTACGCACGAATAAACTATTAACATAAACAAAGTTCCGCGCGTTTAAACAACAGTAAACTACATAACACTGCATACAAAACGTAACCTATTCACACTTTTTCAAGCATAATCTCTAAACATATCAATGTGTTAATTTTACATTAACATCGTAATATTAACAAAAATTTAGTTAGCATAAACCTGTCTAAGCATCATACTGACAAACAAATATATTGCTAATGTAACAAAGTTTTAGCATCAATTTCGTAATATGTAACAAAAAATTCATCATAACCTCGTCTAAATATATAAGTCCAAACGAATAAGTTGCAAAACATAACAAAAGTTTTTACCAAGACATAACATAAAAATAAAAAAAAATTTTATCCACATTCTTTAAAATAATTCTTGAATAAAATATCACAGTAAAACGCGGAATAGTTTACTGATTTTAAAGCAGTAAATCAGTAAAAATCAGTAAATCAAACCCCCATTCCTGCAGTCCCCTATCCATCCACCGTCTATGATCTATCGACCTATGATTCAGGTCATTTCGAGTATCATTTTGGATCAGCAGACGTTAAAGACGTAGTTATCTAACAAACATCCCTTAAAACAAGTGCCAATCTATCAAAGTAACAGCATCTCGAACTATGATTGACAACTATCTTCATCAAAGTGCTACACGTATCGAGTATACAATCATTTGAAACTATGAATAAACGTAGACTTTAGCAAAATTCTAGGGCAACCTGACATTACTCAACAAAAAACTTAACCTAGACTCACGTTTCTAACACATTATCGTCAGGTAACACAGTAATTCTTACAAAAACTCATCATTTCTCTATCCAAATCAGTGGTTAATGTCACCTGTCATAGTAATATATTAACATAACGTACCAAGCTTACGATAACATGTTCATTAACCAAAAGTACTAAAGCAACACACCCACTCCCGAGAGAAACCCAGGGGGGATGCGCCCATTGAAGGGGTGTGAATCTTGAGAGGGGGATCACCCCGAAGGGGTGTCAGCGGGCTTTTGGGCCTCAGCCCGAAGGGCTGAGGCCTTAAACCCGCTTACACGAGGGTAATGCCCGCTTACACCCCCTCGGGGTGATCCCCCCTCTTCAAGATTCACACCCCTTCAATGGGCGCATCCCCCTGGGTTTTTCTTCGGAGGTGGTGGTTGCTTTAAGATACTTTTGGTTAATGAACCTGTTTAATTTCGTAAGTTAGGTTACGGTTAATGTTAATATTACTATGACAGGGTGAAATTAACACTGATTTGGTAGATAAATGATGAGTTTTGTAAGATAATTAACTGTGTTACCTGACGATAGATGTGTTAGAAAACGTGAGTCTAGGTTAAGTTTTTGTTGAGTAATGTCAGGTTTGCCGCGAGAATTTTGTAAAGTCTACGTTTATTCATAGTTCAAAAGATGTTATACTCGAAACGAGTCACCTTTGATGAAAGAGTACGTGTCAATTCATAGTTCGAGATGCTGGTATCTTTGATAGATTGGTCACTTTGTTAAGGGATTTTGTTAGATAATACGTCTTTACCGG
>JABUQX010057549.1:5000-36673 GCA_015478945.1 Trachelipus rathkii
TATATATACTATATATATATATATACTATACTATATATTCATATAAATGTACCGATACCAGAAAAAGAGGCCGATACCGATACCGATACCGATACTCTCATTTTTTAGGTGCCGATAACCGATACTTTAATTAATTATAATAAATACACAGTATAAGATAGAACATTGTGCACTGCTAGGAACTCAAGATTTATTTCCCGTTACAAAACAATATCTTAAAGTCATTTATTTTCCTATTTGGTTGTGCCCGAGGTTATATTTATTTTATAAATTAAAAGAGTACCTTTAAGGAATAATAATTCAAATTTATGTATTAGTAACTTTTAATATATGTTTGTGTTTATTTAAAAAATTATTTCCATTGTCCATTTTCAAGTAAGTAACTTAACAAAGTTTAGCTACGTAGCTTTTTTGTTTTAACATGATTACAATTTACAGAAGATTCTTTTAACTAGCTACAATATAAAGAATAAAAATAATTGAAGAAGAGACCTCAATTTAATCAGCCGAAAAGTTAAATAAAAAAAACGCTATACTCAAACATGACATATAAAGATCTCCTTTTAAAATAATATCATTCAATACTCAAATTCAAAAATTCACATGTGATGCAAACAAACATCTAAGCTTTCATAGTACTCTGGCCGAAGAGGACTGTTCCTTTTTGGTGTGTTTACATTCCTACTACACTATAAATACGCCTTTTCTCTGACTGACTGAAGGCAGGTGTATAATTCATTTGCCTGCAACGCACTGATAATAATGAAACCTTGCCCATTTTTCATGGCCACCGCATAAAGGGATCTTTCTGTAGCAGATCTCATGTTTTCCGACTTAGAGCCTCATCTCCTCTTTCATAGACTGCAAATTTGAATTATCTTTGCTCCTTTGATGGGACTGTCTCTTCAGTTTTTACGATGAGGTTTCCTGGTGTGATTTCCTTTGAAGGTGAATGAGATCGTCAATGGAATTTCGGCCATGAACTTATCAAAGTCTAACATATCCAATCCTCATCTTCCAGTAGGTTTATTTGCTTGAAAAGCCACCATCGTCCACTATCAGTGCTTGTTGCAGGGGTTGCAGATAAGGCGCCTCTTCCACTTCGCTGTCTCTTTTTTTTTTTTTTTTTTTTTTTTGTTTTTTTTTTTTTGCAAGCGAAAGAAAGCTCCTCGGTTATGCTATTTTTAATGCATTCTAGAAGTGGTTCACCGTCGGAGGTGCCATTTCTTGTGGGGTTTAGCTAGCTTAAGGAATTCCTTATTAGAACCTTTTATTTATTTATTTTTTTACAGTTGTCACCTGCCCGCTCACGGCAGACCCTATTTCAAGGATGCGGTGTTGAACAAACGCACTCATAAATCCATCTAACGCCAAAATTACGCAATGAACACAGACACAGGCTTAAAGTGAGGGAAATTAAATTGAGTAGGAAACTCAGATGATGGAAGAGAATTCCACCAGAACAGAGGTGGCAGGAAAGAAAGAACCACCGCAGCGAACCAGTCTGAGTTACCAATACCAACACAAAACTCATGTGCCGCACAGCACCCTTGTGCACCGAGGGCGTCGTAAAGGTGGTGGTACGACGAGTGGATAGTTCCCTCGAGCACTTTGCTCTACAGTACCTATAGAAAAGGATAAAGCTCAAACATCGCGCCCGCAAATATAAAAGAAATTCAAGGTGAACTAGAAAGTATCAGGACAGTTTTTATAAGTCTTTTGCCTTTGACTCGACCTATCCCCATAAAAGCCAGACTGAAAACCACGAGCCCCCGCCCCCACATATATGAGAGCAATACTCCATACAAGGCGGATGAGACCCTTGTATAGGTGAATAACTGAGAAGAGGAAAAAAAGTCTCGCACTCTAACAGGAACTCCCAGTTTCTTTGAGGGCCGCCCTAGCAACCCTGTGATTTTAGGTTTTCAAAACATTTTTTTGTTTTATGTTAAGGCAAGGATGTTCATATTGATCAACAGAAGAGACGCAGGACCGTGCGAAAGAGTAGAAAAGTTAAAGTGTCTTAGAGAGAGAGAGATTTGTAGAGTTGGGTTTTAAAAATTAAATTGTTCACAAGCTTGAGACGGACCCCCAATCGAAGTTTCCGTATCCAGATCCAGCGAGAATAGAATCCGGAAAGATTAAACGAGAGGCAATTCTATAGGTGTAAAAGAGGGAGCAAATTGATATGAGTTGAAGAATGAATGGTCATGTCATCGACATATGAGTGGATAGGTTAATGTGCAGGTGAGAAAGATCATTAATGAAAAAGTAAGATTAAATTAGGAGATAAAACAGAACCCTGAGGGAACACCACTATTGACAGAAAAAAGAAGAAGTCGCCCCATTAACAACAGCCGACATTGAGCGATTGAAAAGAAAGCTAGCCATACATCAGTAAGCAAAGAGAAGAAGGAACCCAAAGAGGGGAGCTTGGAGAGAGCAGTGAGCGTGCCATACCCGGTCAAATGCTTTGGAATATGTCAAGGCCACCACACAGTCTTTCCCGTAGTTTCCTAGGCGGCAAAAAACCCATTAAATCTAGTTACAGAGGAAAGTATATCGCCAGTTAGATTCTCGGAGACCCCCGAAAGCCGTACTGTAATCCCAGAAGAAGGGAGGATGAGACGACAGTTTCACACATAGTCACATATAAGAGTGATAGTGAGAGAATTTCCACACGAGCTGTAAGAATTACCAAGTGAGAGCTTATAGCGGCGGATAGTTAGAAGGATCCTAATGGCCCGTCACTTGCCCGTCTCCAAAGTGCCACTCTCTCTTTTTGGCCCGGAAAGTAGGTTTTCCTCCTTCTCTTTGCCTTACTTATGTCTAGTTTGTGCTTAATATGCAGCACACTCGCTCCAAGACTTGCGAGTGAATCAGAGTGCTGTGCTTATGTATTTGGATGGGGGCGCACTAGTGCCTAGTACTTTCACTTCTGTGTATATAGTAAAGCGTAGGTTCCTCAGGGTTGCGTTGTCTTATCTTGGCGCGTACTTGTAATCCTCTACAACTTTGCTCACATCTCACCCGCAATGGAAGCACCTATCTCATCCCTCCCACATAACACTCCCGGAGAGGAATGGCCCCATCCGGTGCACCCACACCTGCCCTTATTCATCTTACAAATATGCTCAAGAATGATACAACATGCGACGACCGTGCTCCCATATTCGTGCTACCCAACTCCCATGTATCCCTACAATAGCATGGACTCACCTTCTTTTATACATATACGTAACCAAATTGACCACTGACGGTTCTTGGAGAAGTAAAGGCTGTATCGATTAACGTGATGTCTCGCTGATCTGGAAATATGAACCCAGATTATCTGCCGGTCCCGTCAGGGGTTGTCAGTGTAATAAGCGAAACAGCTGAGAGCGCAATGTGTATTGCAATTTCTACCTTCTTTTAGAGAGACTCGATAACTGATCTTAACAACAGAAAAATCATTACTCCCTCTGACATAGGCACGGATACAGAGCAGGCTAAGGATACTCGAAACTTTTACCCCAGATATGCGTTCTCTATGATCTGTTATCTGGCCCTCTGGCGCTCCGTATCTTCTCTGTTGAACAATAGTAGAACCAAGCATCAAACTCATTGCCGCCTCTAAACTATACAGTTTAAACTAGAAAATAAGTCCCTGGAAACCGCCTCTCTTCGACTCGAGCATACTAAGAGGTTGCCTATGTCCGCGCCGTGCATACCAGAAGTATACCACTGAGAGTTCCTTGTATATGAACTGATCTCTGAGCGATCCTTTATAAATGTAACGTCTGCGTCTCAGGATTAAGAATCTCCGAAGCTATACAAGTTGCCTCATCCGCCCTTGTATGGAGTACTTCTCTGCGATAACCTCCCTGAGGGAAGTTTGGGCTCTGGTTATCACACCGGCTTTTAGCATAGGGTCGAGTTCAAGGCCAAAAGGCTTATAAATTGTCCCATACTTCCAGTCTACTTTGACCCTCTATCTTTGCGGCGCGAATGTTGTGCTTTATCTCTTTTCTATAGGTACCGTAGTGGCAGATGCTCGAGGGAAGCTTATCACCCGCGTACCACCACCTTTACGTCTCCGAGCACCCTCGGTATAAGCATTGTCTACCTAGCGCTACATATAGAGAAATGGCAGGTGCTGGGTGATACCACAGTGCACCCAGATTGCTTTAACCTCTAGTTGGATATTTGTCTGATGTGAGAAGGATAGAACTTTACGCGGGCTCCCGCTTAACGGACTGTGACAGCGTGCTTCTCGCTTCCATCTCCTCATGTACACAATCCTACCTGTTTCATGTGTGGACACAGTGGCAACTATCTCGCATAACATTCGTCTCTTAGATGAGTGTCCAATCCTGCCCAGTCACTTCAATTAGTAAGTTAGGCTAGAGAAAGTGTAACGTCCACTCTCCCACCTCGTCTCAAGGCCTTCGGCGCTCTGCGCTCATAGTCCTGACGTAATGTCTCATGACAAAACTCGCTGAGTGTAGCATGAGTATCAGAGTGGATTTGTGCGGAGCGAGAAGTATGAATAATTAACAACTCGACTCACTTCGGTCTGTTGAAGTGTGAGTGCAGACTTTCAATGCCACCTAAGGTGGCGAAGTGGTGTGTGAGTAATTCTATCACTAGTAAAAACATAGTAGATATAGAAACAAATAAAGAATAAACAAGTGTGACTCAAGAATCTCACTGGATTTGTGGTATCGCTCTCTCACGATCTCACTCACTGGGATATTATACTGTATATATATATAGAGAGTTATTATAATTCACTCTTCTCCAGATCGTTTTAGAGTAAATACTGTGAAATGATTCGCGCTTACCTCTCACTAACTTAAAGAAAGTAAAGATTATTTTACGTTGTAAATATTTCAAGTTTTGTTACATATTATTATGATAATGCTAAATTATAGAGAACCTCTAAGTATTATTTATGTAGTATAATAATGAGAAGATATATATATATAACAGCTCGTGAGAAGTTGTAATAGTAATCAATATAAGGTACTATAGAATTAAATCTAGTTCGTTTAGGGATGCAGTAGCAGAAAAGTGACTTAAAATTATTTGAGTAGTAGAAGTAGATGAAAAGTATTTTAAGTCAAACGAACATTTCCGGTCACTACTACATAATAGGAGATTCTCGTAGAATGTCCTCTCGAAGATATAGTATTTATATTAACTATCGATATGTATATATATATATATATATAGTGAGATATAGATGAGTTAATATTATTACAATAGGCACATACATGTACTACATTCCCTTCATAACGAGTATATAATTAATTAATAATTAAGTTTATGTTTGGATATATTAAACGGAGTATTGTAAGAGGATTGAATTTCATTAGCATTCTGAGGGTTCTACATGACAAAGATGTGCATAAAATTAGGTGATATATTAGAGTTTAAGAGTATATGGTAAGTTATTCCATGTAGATGTCAACGAGTTAGAGTTGTCTAATACCATAATTGATGTGAATGTCTAATAATAGTCAAAAGTAAAATACCACTACGGCTCTCATTGCAAATATATGTATTCAATCAACGTACTACACGCACACGCAATCTCAATAAAATAAAATATAACAAAAAAAAAATAAGATAAGAAACAAATAAAAATTTAAACCTCAAAGTGGAGAAATTTAGGAAAAAATTTATTTCGTATAAACTCATATCTTTTCCCACATTGTATGTAAAAGACATAATAATATATTTAAAATATTGAAATTAAATCCAGTAAGATTCATTAAATAACTCTCACACTCACTCTATAACGTTCTCACTAAATTGAGCGTACAAGAAAAATACTATTATGATCAACTTAAAAAAGTAAGTTAAATCCTCAATATCATGATATAAATTATTATTATAAATTTGGTATAACTGAATGATCTCAAATAGAGTAAATTTTACCGTCATAAAGACCTCATAAGTTTGGGAGGATAAACGCTAAAATAATCTATAGTTAAAAATAAGGTAATAAATCTCAGAGTAAATAATAAATACATAATACATTGGTAATAGCTTAATTTATATTTATTTATAGAATTTTATATAATATTATTGATCATTAAAGTATTTACTTTCATTAAATTTATTCATCCAAAAATAGTAAGATAGATATTCGGCTAATGATAATCCTCGGCCATTTATATAATTACCTCACACTCTCAATGTTTTTATCTCGCACGATACTGGATTTCACATATCACTCCAATATAAATGCCCATGTTATTAGTGACCGACTCACTCTGATTACACAGGAGGAATAATACTTTCCGGGTTACCATCCTATATATATTAAGTTAATAGTGTGTTTCTTCATTGCCTTCATAAATAAATATCCCTACCTACTTGAAACGGAGTTTATTTCTGTTCTTGTCTGTAAAGGAATAAAATGTTAGTAAGAGAGACATTCGAAAATCTTCAATTAAAATTATGTAGTACTCGATAAAAAAGGTCTTCAGTATTTCTCTCTAGGTTAGTCTTATTTTTGTGTGATAATATAGTGATAGATGAGAGATGAAGTATGCTAGACCTATGAGAGAGAGAGATGAGAGATATAGTAGATGTAGAGAAAGATATGAAGATAGTAAGTAGAATAATTAGGATAGATAGATGAAGTATGATGTATTATTTATATTTCACTTTGCGTTATTATTTTTCTTTTAAAATTTATTATAATGTGGTCTTTATTGTGATAATTTTATTGTTGAAATCCGTGTCTATTTGCCTAATAATTGCGTTTTTTATGTGCTATATTTATATAACACGTCATCTACCTGATCTCACCAATGCTCTATGGGTAGTGAGTTATCATACCGCCTCTCCAATGTATTTTACCTTCCTGCCTTCGGTCACTCTCCGGTACTTATCTCTACTCTCAAGAATTCCTCTCACTCTGGGATTATTAATTAGTATTGATTATGTACTTACTATTGATGTGGTAGTTCATGTTGTGATTTGTAGATAGTTTTTTATTGATATTAGCATAGAGTTGATGGAATGTATAATGATATATATAAAAGATGTGAGTTAATGCTTTGTGTTCCTATCTCACCGTGAATAACTGGTAAATTAAGTCTTGATCACTATATATATATTGAGTGTTATTTGTAGTTGGTATTTTGTTATTATTTAGTTGAGTGTATTAATTTGATAATCTGAGTATTATATTATATTTGTAATATATGTTTAGTTATTATTATGGTATTATGTTATTATTATTGGTTCGCATACTCTCGAGGCACCAAGGGTAATATGTAGCTTCTAGTATGGGGAAGATATTTGGTTAAATTGTGATTGTATTGTATGATCATTGAAGTGTGCTCATATTTTATGTCGAGTGTATTATTATTATTGGATGTGATTGTGTTATTCATAATAATGTTGATTTGTATGTGATTGGTTTCATGCTGTTCTTATAAGAGTTTATTTATTCTAGTTTATTAGATTATTCGTTGAGAATTTTGAGTGTGATTATTGAGTTAGTTATGTGATGTTAGTTTTGAGTTTATATTATTATTATTAATGTGATAATGTGTTGATGTAATAATTGATTTTATTAATTAATAATTTGTTTGATAATTATATATTAAAATATTTATGAATAGTCATGTATTTAGTGGATAGATTCAGAGTAAGTATGTGTTGGGTGTGAAGTGTATTATTATTATGGTGATGTGTTGTTAAATGTAGTGTGATTATGTCATAATTGTGGATATAATTGAGTGCTATATCGTGGATGGACGTTGTGTGATGTTTTAGGTGAGTATAATGAAATTTTGTTAGTGACTCTATCAATTATGTTCAGATGTATGTGCTATTTTATTATTGTGATTCTAATTAGTATTATTATTATTATTATTATTATTATGATTAGGATGATGATTACTTTTTGAGTGTTATTATTATGTTATATTATTGAGTATGGATCCACCACCTCCAGATCATCAAAATCAAGTTTTTATATGATTATATATTAGATGTGCTCCATGTATGTCAATTTTGGAGATTTTCTTATTTTTGCATTTATTATTTATTAAGTCTATTAGTGAGGGTCCTATATGTTGAGTTATGTGAATTGAAGTGTATAAAGTTTAGTAGATTTTCGGGATTATTATTATTTATAATTTAGATTATTATTATTATTATTATTAATTCATTAATTTATATGTGTTGTTATTATTATTATTGGTTTTGAGATTATTATTATTATATTTGTGTAAATCTCACTCTAAAATTATCATTATTAAAATTATTCATTATTATTATTATTTATTATTTTATTGGCACTCTTTAGCCTCTATTATATATCTAATTATGTTATTTCTCAGTATTCTGTGATTTTGAGTCTCAGAAATGATATATTTTATTATTATTTATATTTATGTTCTGTTGATGTGTTTTATTGTGAAAGGTGAGAAAGTGTATTATTTTATGTATGCAAATTCCCACTAAGTCACCGTATGTTAATATGATAAGTGGTAATTTTGTGGGTCGAGTTTTGTATTATAATAAGATTATGTATTATTATTTACTTTGTTATTATTATTATTATTATTATATTATTATTTTATCTACTTATTATTATTATTATATATATTCATTATTATTATTATTATTATTATTATTATTATTATATTATGATTACTATTATTATTATTATTATTAAAATTTATTCATTATTAATTATTTTATAGCAATATTTGTATTTAGGTATGTTAACTTGTGATGGTTGTAATTATTATTGCGCACCTCTAAGTTGGGCGGAGTTCTCGATTGATGTATTTTAATATGTATATATTGTGAAATGTAATTTTGATTTATTGGTCATCTCATATTAATGTATCTCGAGTGATACTCTATTTCTGATTTTCTGTAATCTCTCATTGTTTGAAGTTAGTTGATAGTATTGTTGTCGTCCAGGTTGTGGCCGTGTTTAGGTTTCTGGTGTGTAGGGCTAAAGGTGTGATTCATCTCGTAGGTTTTTTATGATTTTGTGCAGTCTTGTTTGTGGTGTGGAGATCAGGCCGAAAAATAGGATTGAATAGTGTGTGATATAGAATTGCGCCTTGGTACTCCGTTGTTGAATTTACTGTTCTCGATTTTTATTTGTTTGTTGTATTTTGTTTTTATTCCTAATAGGAATTGGAAATCCATTTCTTAGGTTAGTATGGATGTTAGATTTTGTTATTTTGTGGATCAAGTTATGTTTAGGTACTGTATCAAATGCTTTGTTGACGTCGATTGCTATGATTATTGTTTTAAGAGTTGGTTTTGAGTTTAGGCCGTTGATTGTTGGTTGTTTAATGCTTATGAGTGCGGTTGAAGTTGAGTGTTTTTGTTTGAAACCGTGTTTTAATTTGTGTTTGATAATGAGTTATTTTGTTTAGTTTGTTTTTTCTAGTAGTTTGCATAGTACCGTATTGATAATATAAAGATGGGGTGTTATGATGAAGGGTCAGAGGGGTCTTTTATTGGTTTTAGTTTGGGTATAATGATAGTTGTTTTTCCAGATAGGGGGAATGAAGTTTAGGCTGATGGGAACGTATTATATATATGTGCTAGTTGGACTAATGCTGTGTCCCCTAGGTGTCTGAGGTGTTTGTTTGAGATGTTTGTCTGGGCCAGTTGCAGGTGAGTTTTGAAGTGCCCTTGTTATGTTTTAAAGGTCAGTTGTGGTTATTTCTATTGTTGGGTTGTGGTTGAGTTTTATTTTCTTGAGGGCTTTGATGATTTTCCTGTTTAGAGGGTGCGGGGGTTTTTGACTCTGCTTTTCAAAGTGAGTTGCGAGAATGTTTGCGTATTGTTTGTTGGATTGGGCGTTTTGTGTGTTTGGATTTTTGATGGATTCGTCAGTGTTTGTTGGTTGGTTGAGTTTTTCAGTGTATTTATTGTTTTCCACATTCTGGTGTTATTCGTGTGTTAGATGTTCTTGGTGAGGAAGATTTGAAAGTTGTTTGAAGAATGTTTGTTTGTTGAGTTTATGATTTGGGTGTTTAGGGCGTTAAGTTTGTTTGGAGTGATGCGGTTATTATTTTTCTGAGTGAGTTGCGTTGTTTGATTTGTTCTATTTCCGGTGTTAGGGTTGGGTTGCATTTTTTTATGTATCCTCTGGGGATGGATTTGCTAGCTGCTTTTTGAATTATGGAAGTGAAATTTTGTATGGCTATGTTGAATGTTGATGTGCTTGTGATATTTAGGGGATGTATGTTGTTTTCTATATAGTTGGTGAATTGTGTCCAGTCTGCTTTTTTGTAGTTTGTGTTTTTCTGAGTGGGTAGTTTGATTTGTTGACATTTTGGTATTTTATGATGATGGGTAGGTGGTCGGAGTTTAGATCTGTTTGTGTTGACCAATGGAGTTTTGTGTGTATATTTGGTGAACATAGTGTTATGTCCGGTGATGTGCATGTTTGGTTGGTTTGATGTGGGTTTCTAGTGTGGCTGTTTGTGTTGTTCAGGATGTTTAGGTTTTCAAGGTTGGCTATGATATGGGTTCCTCTTTGGTTTACTTCTTGGGTGTTGTACCATGTAGGGTGGTGGGTGTTGAAGTCGCCTCCCATTATGAGGTTTGAGAGGTGGAAGATTTCGGAGAGGTTTGGTTTGTAATTTCTGGGGCAGTGTGGTGGGGAATGTAAAGGTTTATTAGATTGTGTGGTTTTTTATTTATCATCATTATTGTGAAGGACTGTATTTTGTGGTGTTGTCGTTTAATGCCGTTGTAGTTTGTAAGGTGGTGTTTGTGTATGATAGCGAGTTGTGTATGAGGGTTAGTAGAGTGTGGTTTTTGGAGGTTTGGGGTGCGAAGATGACATTATTGGCATAGAATTTTGGTTCTGGATAGTTGTCGGGTAGGTAGGCTTCTTGTATCAGGGCTATGTGTATGTTGTGTTGTTTTAGAAAGACTTCTGTTTCTTTGATTTTGTTGTGTAGTCCGTTTGTGTTGAATTGTAATATGTTTATATTGTGGGTTTGTTTGTTCGGTGCATGTGTTGTGGGAGTTATTGTGTGTGGAGTGCAGACTTGGCAGATCCAATTGTTTTGAATGGGGTAGCGTGGTGAAATGGAAACATTGTTTGTGAATCCATTGTTTGCATCTATTGCAGTTTATGGAGTTTCTTCTAACTATCTTGTTGCACATTGGACATATGTAGATTCTAGGTCCGGGGTTTGTTTCTGTGTCACCGGCTTTTAGGAGTAAGGCTGAGGCATATGTCGGGAAAGTATGCCTCATAATGAGTAGAAGGAGAAATATAGTAGTTGAGTTGTAGAGAGTCCTGGAAATGATCTCGGATTTGTCCGGAAGCGTCAGGGCGTATATGCGCTTCCGCGGTAACTCCACATTTTCTTTGTATATTGTTATATATATATATATATATATATATAATATATATATATATATATATATATATATATATATATATATATATATATATATATATATATATATATATATATATATATATATATATATTTTAAACAATAGTATTATACTATATATATATATATATATAAACTTTTAGTTTGTCACTACCATATAAAAAAAATGTCCGTCTTTTATAATAAAAATTAATGCATTCTGTACTAAGATTGGACATGTAATAGACCTCTGATTAATAACCACAATCATTTGAAGCAAGTCAAAAGCACAATATTTTTTAATTGATTTTTTTGATGAATTTTTTGATGAATTATGGTGCATTTGAAAGTTCTTGAGTTGCTCTTTTCAAAAATTTTAAAAACAAAAAAAAATCAAAGATGGACCAGTTGAGATTTAGGCTCTCAAACATACCCAAAAAATCACCAAAAAAAAATTCTAATAATTGTGAAGTGGAATAATTTTTGAACTAAGCATCCTCCAAGCATAATATTTCCAATTTCTGTACATAATTTATGTATTGTTTCATATCACCAAGTTTGGTGTCATTATATGCAACCACTGAAAAATAATATCGACTCAAAGGTTGACTTTTGTCACTACAAACTTAGTTTTTCACGAAGGAAGTTCTCCTACAGCTCATAATAGGGAATAGATAGATGCTTTACAATTACATATTGTTACAAGTTGTCCCATGAATGAATTTTCGGGTCCACAGCTCTTTAAATTTTTTCACACATCAAGGTCAAAGTTGCCAAAAAGTAATATGCGACTTCCGAGTGAAAATGGCTACCTTTGCTTTAAGATGTTAGAAAATGGTAACAAAATCATATATGACCTCAAATTTTGCACAATTTCATCCAAATCCTTAATTAAAGAACATCACTGTAAAATTTCATCAAATTTGGAGACTGTAAAGCGGGGATCCCTGCTGCATTTGACGTGGAATCACCCATTATAGTTAGTTGTGTGGTGTGAAGAAAGGCGTAAATGAGAAAATAAACGAGAGTACATTGAGATGGTTTGGCCATATGGAAAGGATGGATGATAGTCGGTTGGTTAAGCGGATATATGGTGGTGAGTGTGCTGGAAATCACCGGCTGGGAGACCGAAGAAAAAGTGGACTGAGTCAGTAAAGGAATGCCAGAAGGAGAGGATTGTGAGTTTGGCAGAGGTGAGAAGAAAGGTGCATAACAGTAGTGAGTGGTGTGGTTTTGTGAGGGGGTATGGTTGTGGACTTTTCTCAGGGGATGAGCCACACATTGACGAGCAATGATACCACAGTGAGGGTCCATCGCAGTCTCTTGAAACCCCAGGGTGGATTTTTCTGACTGCGACTTGTTCTTCTACTTTTCTATTACGATGTATGCTACGCACCTAACCCCCAATCTGAGGATAGCAGGAAGATATTATTATTATTATTATTATTATTATTATTATTATTATTATTATTATTATTCTTATTATTATTATTATTATTGTTATTATTATTATTATTTTTGCAAGTTCTTTCTATTCTAAAAAAAAAAAAATTATTTTCAGAAGAAAATTTATTAAGGACTGTTCTAGAATAAAAAGAATTTAAAGCCTTTAATATTGTATCAAAATTTCGCCAGCTATGATCACGGTTAACTAACTATTTATAGTGCAGTTTGAAAATAATGAATTTCAAAATATAAAAAAACTAAAATTATTTTACATTAATTATGAAGTTTAAAAAATAATTCTGTGAAAAATCAAAAAAGCTTACATTATTTTGTAAATGCAGCTATTATCATGGATACTATGCGTACCTGCAAAACACTCGAATATTCAAAAAAACATTCAAGCATTCTTTCATATATTTCATTAAATTTCACATTTATGTCTGGATTAAGTTTTTTAATATAAAAGAGATTCTGCTATACGAAGATTGAAATTGTCAACTTGATATAAGATTTTAAAAACAACTAGTAATTTCAACTGTAGGAGAGGATTTGTGTTCCGTTGTGTAATACTCCCATATTTTACTGGGTTTATACCTGTGTTGCATAATTCGGGTTCTTAAAGTGTTAGGTGTATCCCACTTAAGAGAATTACATCCTACTTTGCAATCAAATTGATACACAACATAAATTCTGCAATCCTCCAAACAATGACTACGGGTACTAAAATATGAGGACACTCGTCTCGGTTTGAAGTAGCTTCTTACATTTACACTTTTTTCTGACTTAACATGCTCCTTGACAAAGTTTGTCAAATTTAATGATTTAAAGTAAAAAGTTATCTTGCCTCCCATGTGAAGTGAATTTTTATTTGAAGTTAAAATGCTATTTATAGTTCTTTTGATAACTTTTTCTATTTTAAATTGAGGGTAACCATTATTCATGAAGTTCGTTATTCTTATCACCTCTTTGTTAAAGAATTCCCACGTTGAAGTTATTTTATAAGCTCTGTGGATTAGGGTTTTAATAAATTAATAGTTTATACCTTTTGGGTATATTAGAATCAAAATTTGTGTATTAACCTTTATTTGTACTTTTAACATTTACCTTTCTTTCGACTCTATCATTGTTAAAACATGGGAGCTTCACACGACGGAATACAAATCCCCTCCTACAGTTGAAATTACTAGTTGTTTTAAAATCTTATATCAAGTTGGCAATTTCAATCTTCGTATAGCAGAATTTCATTTTATTAAAAAGCTTAAGCCAGAAATCAATGTGAAATTTAATGAAATGAATGAATGCTTGAATGTTTTTTGAATATTCGAGTGTTTTGCAGGTACACCTAGCATCCATGATAATAGCTGTATTTGCAAAATAATGTACGCTTTTTTTGATTTTTCATCAAAATTATTTTTTAAACTTCACATTAATGTAAAATAATTTTAGATCTTTTTATATTTAGAAATTTATTATTTTTAAACTGCATTATAAATAGTTAGTTAACCGTGATCATACCTGAAGTATTGGTACAATATTAAAGGCTTTAACTTCTTTTTATTCTACAATACCCCTTAATAAATTTTCTTTTGAAAATAAAGAATTATTTAGAAGAATAGAAAGAACTTGCAAAAAGTATGTTAAAATTGACTCTAAAATAAATTTTATTATTATTATTATTATTATTATTATTATTATTATTATTATTATTATTATTATTATTATTATTATTATTATTATTATTATTATTGTCACTGAGGCTAAACTCCTTTGTATGGAGTGCCAGCTTCATTTGGCCATCGACAGGGCCACGTCCTGGTGCATTGCGCGTGGATTCAAATTCTCCACTTCCAAAACGAAAGCGATGCTTTTCCTGAGAAACTCCCGTCGCGGAGGACGAATACAGTCACCTTTAATACACCTGTATGGCTCCCCCATCCAAGTGGAACCGACGGTGAGGTTCTTAGGTTTGTTGCTTGATGATCGCCTTACATACCTTCCTCATATTAATCATCTTAAAACTAGTTGCCGCCGATCGCTTGACCTCTTGCGACACCTCACCCCTAAGACGTGGGTTGCGGACAGAAAGACTGCTGCGCCTCTACATCATGCTCGTGAGGGCTAAATTGGATTATGGCTGTGCCATCTATGGGCAGACCTTCCAATCGTATCTTCACCTCCTTGACCCTATTCAAAACGATGGTCTGCGCATTGCAACTGGTGCATTTCGATCATCGCCTAAGGAGAGCCTGGAGGTGTAGACTGGGATAATGCCCTTGTTCCAGCGAAGAGAGCAGCTTTTGGGCTTCTTATTCCTTCGTATTCAGGTCCCTGCTTTCTCAGCCTTGCCACCCTTAATAGAGAGGTTCCTCCACATTCCTGCATATTGGTCGTTCGCTGGGGTTGTGACTTATTTTTAATTTCCTTGGCCTTCCTTTTCAATCAGTTTTGCGCTACAATTTGTGAAATGGATTTATCTTCGGGATGCAGTCCTTCACGAAGGCTGAGACACATACGGCGACGCTGAGGGATTTCTTTATGTCCCATAAAGAGATCTACAATGACTCAATACCTGTCTACACTGATGGCTCCACAACGGGAGGCTGAGTGGGAGTGTCGGCTGTCTTCCCAGATCTCGCCATTTCCCACACCCTGCCTACCACCTATACGTCAATATTCTCAGCTGAGCTGATAGTTCTGGTTTTGGCTGTGGGAAGAATTAGCAACCTACCACCCGGACGTCATTACACAATCTTCTCGGACTCTTTGGTTTCATCTGTCCAAAAGTTCATCAGCTCTGTTCAATTGAATGGAAGAGGCTTTACGTTCTGTTTTGTATCTTCCCATGTAGGTGTTTCGGGGAACGAGAGAGTTGATACAGAAGGTGTTTCTCGCCCGTTTACGAATTGGACACACCAGTCTCACGCATGGCTTTCATATGGCGAGAGAGAACCTCCCATCCTGTCCGTTTTGTTCTTCGTGAGGTCCTCTTACTATCTCCCACATATTTGTGGGTTGCGACGCAATCTCAGCCATCCGACTCAAGTTCTTCCTTGACATACTTACCATTCCTTTCCGGAATCGCCTTTCTCACATTTTATCCGATTCTCTCCATTTTCGAAGTTAGAAAATTTTCGCGTTCCCCCATGAGCTGAACATCTTTTATCAAATATAAATCTCTTGATACCGTTAATTTTTTTCGTTCAGTGTAGGGACTTCCCCTGTTGTTAGTTCTACTGACACGGTATAGCCGATCTTTTTGCGTGCAGTGCTGGTCCTTGTACACATCCTCAAAAAAATATATATTATTATTACTAACCTCCTTTCCCAAGATTGGGGGTGAAGTGCGCAGCATACACCGGAAACAGAAAAGTAGTAGAAGAACATGAGGCATGTCGAAAAGACCGTCCCCATCATACCCTTAAGTTAGAACTCGTCTCAGCCAGAAAAATCCACCCCAGGGCTATACGAGACTGCGACAGACTCTCACTGTGGCATCTTGACTGACTGATTAATCTGTAGTTTAGTTGAGTGTTTGACAGCAAGCTCCCTTTCAGCTCAAATTAAAATATTCAAGTCACCGCGTGGGTTCGAATTCCCAAATATTCGGACTTTTTGCACATGAAATGTTAATAGAGAATGTGATTTTTTGTTTTCTTTGAAAAGGGGCACTTTTATATAAGGTTGGCTTAATTTCCAGTAATGTTTGAGTATCGAGATTTGTATAATTATTCCCCTTGCCGTAAACCGTAAATTAATTACAGAAAATATCATACAAGTAGTAATATTTATTGTCCTCCCAAATAATCGACTCAAAGGTTTCAACCTAGGTTTGTATATACCGCAACGTTTACATATGGTTTCGAGATATGAACTATAAACCCTTATCGTGTGAAAACTCGCTTAGAATCTAGGCTTTCTAGAGTAAACCTTTCTTCAAAGATCGATCTGCATATTGTTTTAAAGGGTTTTACTGATTGGAGAAGCAGATAAACTTTTCTTGGATACTGATCGCGCTTGTATTGAACTTATTCTTCTTTATCTTAGTATGTGAGATGGGTCTTTGAATATGAGAGATTGTGTTATGGACTGAAAAAATGTTTTGAAAAAATTCTTTTAATGGATTGTCGGAAACTGCTTTTAAAAAAATAGTATTAGGTGAAGTTAGCTAAGATTAAAAAGCGAATAAAATAACAAAGAGTTTTATTGGAAGTTGGAACTCTTTGTAAATTTAATGTATCGACTTTGTCTTGATCAAATTTCACATAATAATTATTTAAAATTCCCCCCCCCCCAAAGGTGCATCCATATATGTCATTGTTTTAGCCTCATTAACGAAACGAATACAAAATATTTTAGGAAGTTAAAATTGCTAGGTATCAACATTTGTATTTTTGAGGTATAGTAATAGGGAAGAGTACTTTAAAAGCTTTTCTTTCTTTTTTTACCTTCTCTTTAGGTCAAAGATAACTTACAAACTGATGTAACAATGAGTGCTTATGAAAGTTACATCTCCACCCACCAACCCCCTGCCACACCCACGCGGTTTCTTCACGCCCAGAATCACAGGAATGGAGTACACTCCCACCATCTTCATAGAAGGACAAAAAGCGAAAGTATTCCAGAAGTCAAGGAGGATCCGTTAGGCATTCACGAGGAGTAGGCTTAGGCTCTTTATTATTATTATTATAATTATTATTATTATTATTATTATTATTATTATTATTATTATTATTATTATTATTATTATTATTATTATTATTTAGATGAACAGTAGCCAGTAATATTTAAGCCATCTTCTGTTAATTTATTCAAAGTTTATATAGGATAGAACTTAGAACTCATTTAGAACTCATTTGTGACTCACTTTGTTCGCGAGCATTATTATTATTATTATTATTATTATTATTATTATTATTATTATTATTATTATTATTATTATTATTATTATTATTATTATTATTTCAGTGTACTAAGTTTGTTTTCAATATGTTTGAAGAAGTAGATTATTATTATTATTATTATTATTATTATTATTATTATTATTATTATTATTATTATTATTATTATTATTATTATTATTATTATTATTAATAATAATAATAATAATAATAATAATAATAATAATAATAATAATAATAATAATAATAATAATAATAATAATGTTGAGGATGAATAGTACTTAATTTTGCCGTTTTCATCCTAAGAAAGAAAAGCTCGCCAATACATCTTCACGTTCATTTATGTTTACACATTTGTATACAAATTTACGTACATAGATCTGTGTGCGTGTGTGTTCATCGTACTTATATTCATTGCACACTTTGTAATGTATTCACCATATGCTAGTCTTCGATGGTTAGTTATTTCAATAATATATATACCGTATATATATATATATATATATATATATATATATATTATATATATATATATAATATATATATATATATAATATTATAATATATATATATATATATATATATATATATATATAGAATATATAATAATATATATATAATATATTATATATATATATATAATATATATATAATTAAATAAAATAAACTAAAAGCTTCATAATGTCGAAAAGAGAATCTTGCTTTAGTCAAAGTCCCGGGAGTAAATTTTTTATTTTATTTAAGACGTTAAGAGAATACTCCTCCTAATGGTAAAAAGACCCGTCCATATGTAACAATTTGCTTGATCAATTAAATAGTATGAAGTAAAACGTTGCATGTGGACAGCAAAATAAGTAAAAAGAACAATAGTAGCGGTTAGAAATAAAATAATGGCAAAAATCTCCTAATGCTTAATGACCTGTAAGTAGGAGAGGGTCGAAGAATGATACTCATCAGAGCTCTCAATCACGTTGAGATGGTTAGTCAATAGAACTGATCATGAGTTCAGAACTTGGGCGGTGTCACCATTTCTTGGGCACAATTCCCGCCAAGGCCTAAACTCTTGTTTTTGTGCGATTACTCTTTCTTTAGGGGAAGAAAGAGATGACAGTACAATGAGTAGTTAAATAGCTAATGCATAAGAAGTATAAAGTTATAAATGGAGGATTCAACAATATTTGATTTGAAAGAGGTAAACATGAGACCGGCAAATTAGCCTCTACAGCTGCTATACCTAGCTAAGGTAGACATATGCTCATGCTATTGTCTCATCTAAGGATTCCTATCGTAATTTCACACTCACTAGAACTGTAGATTCCCGGGACGTGGGAAAAAATAACTGTTCTCACAAACGCACGTGACGCGTGTGTTTGTGATAGTTTCACAGTTTTTTATTTCAATACCTTATCAACCTTCTGATTAATAATAACATAATGGAAGAAAGAGGTAGGAAAGTAGATATGAAACACTAAATAGAAAACGAGAAAGAAAATATCATAAAAATATAGAAGTGCGTATAGCAGCGACAATTTCAATTACATTGTAATCTTCGTCGGAGATTTTTTCTTCTATATTTTGTTTATCAATTATTCCAAACTATTTTTTTCTTGTCGAGTTTCCTCTCGGTTCTTCACGTCTTGAGGCCTTACTTTCAATGTCAGCAACTCTCTCACAGAGGTGAGATTAACTGTTTCCTCTTACATTCATTTAATACCTCTGAGCTTTTAAGAACCTGTCCGGATAAAGTACTTTGTAATTAAACCTTTGGATTCTACTCTTATTAATATGCATTCAGAATTTCAAGTAACTTCTAACATCTGCAAGATCTTCCTTTGAATTGTAATCAGACAAAATGATATTCCCTATATCATGTCTGGTCTTCCTATCTCTTACCTTATGGAAGATTTCAGTCCAACACGGTAATGGAGTAATGTCATTAGTGCTCTTAATCTATAACCCCAATATTTGATTTAGACCAAATCATCGGGTCGCGTATGGAACTGTTTGTCCGGTGTCGTTGTTCGTCCTGCCGATTATCCTCAACTAGATGGCATATCTAGGTAGACGTCAAGGAGAGATTATTCGCGCTTGCTCCATTCGAAGATCGTTTGGGAGCTTTGCTCTGATTGGTCAATTCGCGGAGGGAGTAAACCAACTCAGAGTGTTCGTAAATGAGCAGAATTTCAGAGGGTTTTCTTGTTTGCTTATTAAAGGCAAGCAGATGATGGTCTTGTAAAAACGGAGAAGTGTTGCTCTCTGTGGCATTTCTTCTTTTTTTCTGTGATGCTTAATTATCTCTTAATTTTTCGAGTCATTAGTATCAAATTTAAGAGTTAACAAGAAATGATTTTTGTGCTCAAGAGTAAGAATGTTTATGAAATATATATGTAGACATGTATTGCAAAATTATATAGTCATTGAAGAGTAATTACATTTATAAAGAATTTTTTACGCAAGGAAAAATTCGTCGATAAATATGCAGTTTAAATATTTATTGCATTTTACCAACTACGGCTATAGTGCGCGTATCGCTCAGCATTTATATGAACACAAGGTTATAATTACTTAATTTTAAGCTAAGTCTCGTTAGAGCTCTGTTGCCTTGACAATTGTTTATTTTAATGAATAGAAAATGTTAATGTCATCTTGTGACAGAAAATATAATATAATTTTCTCTAAAACTCATAGAGAGTAATTACTGTATGTATTGTGATTTAGGACAGTTGATTATTACATAATATGTTTTATTTTCCCTTCTGAGAGTAAAAATAGTCTAATTATATTTTTTAGAAATATTTTAGTAACCCATTTCGCAGAAAATTTTTTCCTATCTGTTGGAGCAATTGTCAAGTGATTTCGAAATTTGCCAAAGGAAAACGATGAAAGGGAGAAAGTAAAGAGAAAAATTACTTCAGTTTAAATTTTGCATACATTAGCAATTGTTTGAATTCCCACTCCCTCTTGGTATTCTGTCTAGACATACGGGAGGACCTTTGTTAGATATTTATTATGCATTTCTTTTTTTTTTTTTTTTTTTTTTTTTTTTTTTTTTTTTTTTTTTTTTGGAAGATTTTTTTGTTTTAAAGTTTAATATAGTCCCGACAGTAACGTCAGTCTCTAGCGATGGTTTTGCGTTTTGTGGTTTTTGTTTGATTCGCCTTCTTTTATTTTTATTTTTTTTTCTATTTCGTGGTTGATTTAAGGGTGGGGGGGGGGGAGGGTGGGAAAAAAAAAAATATTATGTTTTTGTTGGTTTCGTGTGCACTGTTGAAGTGGGAAGTCGTTATATGTGTGTTATGTGTGTTGTATTTGATGTGTCAGGGGAAAATTTCCGAACTCAGACCAAAACAAAGAAGGTAAGATACAAATGGTAGAAGAAATGACAACAAAAAGAGAAGGAAGAAAACGCTTTCAAGAGTAGAGAAAACGAGCACGGCAGCGACGGCGGGAGAGCGGCCGGGAAAGACAGGAGCAATCGAGGCGCGCAGACCAGTGGGCCCAGGCGGCGGGACGAAGGGAAGGAAGAGGCCAGGGGCAACGGGCGCGGGAACGAACGGAGGGGTGGTTTAATTTATTTCGGAAATGGAATATCGCATGGATTCCTTCAATGGGTGAATATGTTTTGCCGCGAGAGAGGAGGGCAGGTGAGGCGGGGCGCGCGACCGGTGGGGGCGGGTGGCGGCGGGGGGTCGGCGGCGGGGCGCGAGCCCGCCGGTGTGGTGTGGTGGATGAATGAAGGGCCGGGTGGGGGGGAGACATGAGAAAACGGAAGGTGGAGCGCGGGATTTGGCTAGGAGCGCGGAGGGCCGGAACAGGAGGATACAGAGCCGCAGAGCTCGGGGTCTCGGGGACAGAGAGATTTAGGCGGAGGTGGGCGAGTATATCAACTGTGGCTAATGTAAAGTTTGTACCATATTCATTTTAATATGAATTTGTTTACTTTTTATATTAGATATATATATATTATATTATATATATATTATTATATTATTTTATACCTTATAAAATCATATCTATACTAATATAATTATTATAGCCACCTATGCATCACATTATGTCCTACCTATATATATATAAATATATATACTTATATACTAGTATATTCATAAGTATACTTGGAAAGCATTTCTTGGAAACACGCGAGGACTGCGATATTTTCAATGCATAAAAGTTTCTATTGTTTCATCTTCGCCGCTGCGCGACTTCTTCGCCACGAAGTTGTACAGAGTCCATGCCGTTTTGATTATGATAGATTCTTTTTCTGTACCAGGAATAATTTTGCTTGATTGGAATAATGATAACATTATACGTATCAATGTTAGTTATTGTGCCTTAGTTTATAACACACTATTTTTGAATTTTGATTTTTTTTTAACAATTGTAATTCATATTAACTAAAATTTAGATGAATTTATAACTTTCATTTTAAATTTATTAACTACTTTTATTATATTTACTTGATCTTTTTAACGAATAACATTTATTTTGGGCAGTTTGCATATTTATTCTAGATAGCGTTAGAATTGGTAACTCAAAGGAGAACGGAAATACTATTTTTTTCCCTGTTTTTTGGTAGATCTAATACATATAAAACATGATATGTTTAACAAATATCTTTGAATCTGAAGTAAAAAAACTAACACAAAATTCCTTTAATTAAACATCTGAGAAAGATACCTTTAATTCTCGTCCGTAAAATTACGGAAATTTTAGTAAATACCAAAAAAAAAAAAAAATATAAATAATATAAGCGAGAAAAGCATCGGGATAGACTAATGTTTTTATATGTTGTGTTGTATGTTTTTAATTTTTTTAGAAGTTTATTTTAAAATTCGATGCTTACATTTTATCAATTACTTTATTTAAATATCATTTTATTAAATCGCAGATATTTCAATCGGAAGATAAATATTAGATGCGGAATAAGGGCCTAACTTATCATGCATTCGACCAATCTTTATTCGTAATGTATAAATTCGTAATGTATAAATTAAAAATTATAAAACATTTTGTCCTGAAGGTGTTTTTTGAAAAGTTTAATTAAAATATCATTTAACATTTGGGCCTTATTTATTTATTATAAAGGTAAGTTATATATTATAAATATACTTTCTCTACATTTTCATCGTGTCCTATACTTGAACTGGAACTAAACAAATGTCAGCTTAGGACACTGTTGCAGAACAAGCTTGATACTACGAGTCAAGTATACTAAATTTAGAGAAATTTTCCCTCTACTAGAGAGCAATAACACACTTTGTGCTTTCTTATCAAACGTTTGGTTCGTAAACTCTTTTGCTTGAACTAATTTTTTTAGTCGGCTTTGAAAGCAATTGAGCAATATTGACTTTTACCATTGCCATCACAGAAAACGTAAAAACTTGAATTTGCGCCAGGAATACATGAGATGTTGCTATGTTAAAATATCCTTACTTTTTACAACATCAAATTTGTGTCCAATAACTAACTTTTAAGTATTTATCATCTAGTCATTACTTTGAACCATGAACCTATATTCGAACAGGATTCGCAATGACCTTGGTAAAGATTGCATTTTTATGTGTTATTTCTGTAGTGTCTTATGGAATAACGTCTACATTGGTGTTGGTATTTATTACTCGGTTTTTTAGTCATTTTCATATATTTGGTATTTCTAATCTATATCGGACATTTATTTGGCAACAATTATGACTAACAGATTTATCATAACTTCGGCGGTCGTATTCACTTTGACATCCGAGTAAATACCAGCTCACGTGTTGAATAAGTCTAGTTATGGAATTATTGTTTGCACTAATTTTAAATTTAATATGAAGCGTATCGACTATCTTTTGAGTAACGCCTTTTATGTGTTGTCAATATTATTAAAGAAAGTTTGTTCATCTTACTTTTTCGCATATGATTTTTATATCTCTAAAACTATGATAGATATAAAAAAAAGTAGAAAAAATCTTAAATAATCTAGATTTATAATAATGTTGGATCAGCTTGTAAATAAACTTTGTATGGATTATTTTTATTTTTATTTTTTTAAATTATTCCTCAAAAACTAAGATTATAGATAGTTGAATTAATCAAAGATACTAATAGTATATATGTATGATATTGGATATGAATATAAAAGTTATTTTTTTTTTATATATATATTACTTAATAACTTACTCGGATTGAGAGAGAGAGATATTAATATATTTTTATATGGGAGCTCGAGCCGGACGGTGGTACAGAAGGGAGATAGAAGTCCCCCCACCGTCGTCCTTAATTACCAGGAGGCCGAGAGCCCCCACTCTTTGCATCTTTACTAGGGTATTTTAATAGTTAAAAATAAATAAAAAAAAAATTAAAAAAAATAATCCATTTTTATTTCATACAAATTTCATACTACTATTATCCATATTATTGTTATTATTTTCTTTGTACTACATTTCCGTTAATAGTAAAATCGAAACAGGAATTCTAAGATAAAATATATCATTATTTCCATAGCAATTTTAGCTATTACGACTGCGTTATTTTTCTTATACTTATTCGTTATGTATAGTTTCTTTGCATCTCACAATCTTAGTGTTTAGAGATATCTTATTTTTACATAGCGGTTACTGTTTCCGTTTTAGGTCTTTCACCGCCTTTATTCTATTCATGATGCGTTAATTTTTTAAACGCCTTTCATTTCTGAGCATATTCAACCTGGTCTTGGCAATGAATAAAAATCTTTGCTCACAGTTTTGATTTACCTATTTCGATAAAATTCGAGACTTTGCAAACAACTTCAAAACTTCTTACTCATGATTTCACGTTTATGTACGTATCGAGAAAGTCTCTCAAATCAGACCAGGACTAGACCATTCAACAGAGCTGCGTCAACAGAATAAACGATGTTACAGGAGTACTACTTATTCGAGTGGCTCCAGGTGTTATTAATTAGTATTCACCTTTTGGGCATGGAGTTGGTTACTGTCTTATTTACAATTTTAATTTTCTATATACTTGAGAGTTAAGATAATCGTATAATATTTATATATTATTTATATATCACCGACATTATATACTATTTATTTAGTAGGTAATATGGTATATTCATAATATGCTAAAAATCTCGATTATCTATTACTATATTAATATATTATTGTGATTATTATATATATATTATTATATATTATATATATATTATAATATAGTGTAGTTATATTTTAATTAACCAAGTGGTCACGAGAGTCTGTTGGTACATTATAATACTAAAAAAACGGACTGTACTTGTGTTGTGTGTGTGTGTGTGTCGTCGTAGGTGTGTGTGTGTGTGTGTGTGTGTGTGTGTGTGTGTGTGTGTTGCAAGGTAAGTGGGTTGGTGCGTATATATCTTGGTGGCATCACATACTGTAGATAAAAATAAAATTCGTGATCGGAGTTGATATAAACATTAATCCAGTATTTATATCGGGCTTCACTGAAATATATATATGAGATATTATAGGCTAAGAGTATAATGCGTTATGATATTGACCATTATATATAAGAATGCTTATAGTTTATACTATTTGTTATTATATTTATTATTTTACTTTTATTATATAGTTTTTAATTCATTATAATCTTTATCCTAATATTATTTTATAATACTACGTATATTAAATATATATATATATATCATAATATGAGTTATACTAGTTTAACAAAAACTATCGAATATTGATGAGAGTTTTGATTATCGTGCATCCCTAATGTGAGGTATAGAGTGATATTGTTCGTGATGTATATTCTGAATGACAATATAATATAATATAAAAATAAATATAAATGAATGTAATATATATTATAATTGTAGTTATTATGTATATTCACGGTATAGTTGGTAATAGTCTAGATTTGGCGTAGTAGTATTAATGTTAGGTAAGAATTATATATATATATTTTTCAACTTCAATAGCCCTATACTATTGAATTTGACGTAAATACAATAGTAAAGTAGTATATTAGCTATTAGCTTATATGTACTCTATAGTACTACTCTATAAATATTTATAATATATAATATAGTCATAGCAGTGATAGTAGTATATATATATGAATATAAAAATGTAATAAGAAGGCGCTACTTAACATCTGACCAAGCATCATCAAGAACTTGTGATATTCAAACTGTTTCGGGAGAAGAGCATAATCTTGGTCCATCATCCTCAGGAAAAGATCACTAGACATCCATAAATCACATAACATAGCATAACAGAAGTAAACCTAATAATAATTATAATAATGGAACTATATTATAATAAAAATATATAGCTTCTTTTTGTTTGACTATAGTAATGATAAGAAATAAAATATAATAAGGTAAATAAAAGATAAATAATCACAGCTTTTTCTTAAGACCTTAATGATCACAGCTAACTAAGACTAATTCACTATGTTATATTTAAAATGAAACGGAACTCGAAATCTAAACGGGAAATTATCTATCACTAAACAAATTTTTTTCTTTCTTAACAAAAAATAGATTTGCAAAATTGTTTGCGGTCATTTTTAGCAACAATTTATAAGAGAACATAATTTTATATGCACTCTCGAGATAAGAACACTTAAGATTTATTTCCAATACATGAGTGAATGCGAAAGTACGACATACTAAATATATAATAGCAATAATCCATAAACATTATAGTATGTTACACGTCATATTTATTTCATAATACTAAGTAGAATGATTAGCTCGTAAATTTATTTTTCAATGATATGATTGGATTATACATAATGTTCCAACTAACATGATTCTCAAACTAAGATCAGCAATTATCACTCTTCTTAAAGTATAAAATTAAAAAAATTTATGATCATTTTTCAAACAGGCAACAGGTAACAATTCAAATATAGATACTGCGTTCGAAGATTAATATCTAATTTATTAAACTTACTAGGTAAACTGATTGGTAATATTCTTGAAATTCTTTATAAACAGAAGGTTCATAAAAGTTGTAAGTTTATAAGGACCCTTACGCTGTCGTTATTTGAGACTGTGGGGTTTCTTTAAGTGATAAATTTGAATAATGATTCAAGAAATATGTAAGAACTTTAGATTTGGTATATCGGGAGAATCTTGGTGCTAGTATATTGTTTTTATAGTGTAGTACTTTTGAAAGAAACCGGGAGGATGATATTTAGTAAAGTTACACAGTGAATTCTAATTAAGCAGCAGTTTAAGGAGCTAGAAAAAAATTGTTGTATCGAAGCACGATAACGTACCCAGTTCGGTGCTCATTACAAGATTCGTTTACTTCGATTATAATTAAGGCTGTTTTAAAGGAACTAATGCCAAATAGAAGTCTTGATGCAAGGACAAATCTAACATTTAAATTTATAAAACAATAGCAGACTTAAGACATACGGAATCCTAGTCATTTATGAATTCAAGACGAGATAGTATATACAAAATAGAAATTGATCGAGTATAATAATTAATAGTCTATCAGTATGGTTTTAAGTTGTGGTGAATCTAAGATTATTATTCGTGTTCAAGTCTTTAAACTTAAGATTGCTCATAAAAGTAAATGGGTACTATAAATAATTGGAATGTTTAATATTAAAATATATTTTTCTTTTTATTAGCAGTGTCATAAATTAGGTTTGGTAATCTCTTCGAAAATGGATGTACATAAAAAATATTAAATGTATTCTAGCTTGTTATAGTTGACGATAAGCGAAAATAATTGGTAGTTTAAGTATTTGAGGAGATATTCGTGATTCAATATGCATTAGAAGAATAAAGAGTCTAGAAGAATGTAGTAAAAAATGGTAAGTTCCGTGTGTCGAATGGCTCTAGATCGCTATTACATGATGTAAAAGAGTAAAAGGGTGTGATCTAGTGGGCACTTGGAACTTTGGTTTTCAGCCAACAGCCCTCTCTTTACTCTTTCCCAAAGAATAGTAAGCCGGAAATTGATTTTATTATTATTTTTTATTATTATTGATTAACTTATATATTATATTATTTATATATATATTTATATATATATTATATAAATACTAAATTTATATACTTTTATATATTAATATTACTAGAAATATAATATTATTTATTGTAATATAAGTATATTTAATATATTCTAATATATAGACATTTTCGATCACTCCTACCTCGTAATTGGAAATCAGTATTCAAACACCCCAATTTTATATATATTCAATTACTAAAACTCTATATTGGAAAATTACGATATCTAATAATATATAATGGATATATAGATATTAATATATTATTATATATATATATATATATATAGTCAAATAATGTTACATATAAGAACCATATTGGTAATTATTTCTATAATTAGTCTAAATAATATAATCCGTATGTATTACTATATACTATATTGAAAATATCCATATTTTTACTTTTTACATTTATTATAATAATGAAGATTTTCATTTCTTTTTTGATATTGTTTGTTTTTTTTCACTTTTTTTTTTAATGACTGCTTCTAGAGTCGGCAGGCAATTACAGAGGTTGCCTAGACTTAAAGAAAACGGAATTATTTATTTTGGAACTCAAAAAGCAGTAAGTGAACGATTTGTCTACTGAGTCCGACTAGTTTTTAATAAAGGGAATCAAAGTTGAAATTTACGTCGGCGCCTTATCATCGAGTCTTCAGCGTAATATAAATTGGTATAATATAACCATAAATATATATATATATATATATATATATATTACACATTTGGTTGGGCATCTCCTTCAATCATGGCATGTGATATATACTATGAACGTGATCCCATTCAATAGATTCTGGTACAATGCTTTCATTTCGAAACTTTCGTCTTTCGGTATTTATCCTCCTCTCTGATTTAATTTCCTGTTGCTCTCTAGCTGCTGTTGAAGACGGTCATGGTTCATCCTTTAAACCGATCAATAGTGGTAGGCTCTAAATATCCTATCCGCAACTTTTTTCTCTCTTTTCATTAATGATCTATCTTTCACTTCATTTCCTATCCACTCTTATTGCTAGATCTCAAAACTTCAATCTTTTCAATTTGACTTTTCACAACAAATATCTAATGGTGACATTGGAGCAAATCGCAACCTTGGACTAAAGAAAGCTCGATTGTTTTCAATGTCTCAAAAATTCAGTTCCTTTATCTATCTCCTCGACATAATTTACCACACAACTCATCATCTTCGAAAGCACAGTTCAAACCTTATTATGCCCTTAATACTTTGATCTTTCTTGGAAGAATCTCATTGTCTCTCTCACTATTAACAAGCTTATCATATCTATGGTGGTTCCCATAAGATGAGAGTCTTCGACTCTTAAATTTCCCAACTCTATTGCTCACTCCTGCTCTGACTATCCTTAAACATGCAAGCGAAATATTCTGAGCGAAATTGAAACGAGTTTTTCGGAGTTTTTTCTTCTGTCAACAGAATTCGTTAATAACTCTCGTTTACATTAAATTTAAAAAAAAAATATTTTTTTTTTCACGAAGATTATGATGATTTTTATCATGCATATCTGTTTAGTAAACTAATAATAGTGGTAAGTTTATGATGGTAATTGCATCACAACTATTAACATTATTGGGCAAAGAATATATTATTACAATATTACAAAGTAAATTAATGATTGAACCATTTTACAATAATTGGTAGGTATATACATAATAATAGTCGATTATATAAAATATAAATGAGTTCTGGGACCATAAGGAGAGAAGAAAAAAGATTAAATAAGTGCTCACCTACAAAAAAATAAACACATGCAGTAATAGGGCTTGATTTTTGAATAAGTATCGCTTTCCTAGTATACGTTAGCGGTTAGTGTCTAAGCGGGGTAGAAGTTGCGGATGGGAGAGCGTTGGTAAACAATACTGATTTCACCACGTTGTACAACATTCATATGTTTAGCCAGAATTATTTTAAATATATCTATGATAGACCGCAAATATGAAGTGATGCAGAAAATTTCTTCAGAAAAACAGGAGGAGCATACAAGTATTGTTTCAAGTGAACTAACGCGCTTAAGATAAGTTACACTACTCATCTAGATGTTGTGGGAGAAGTAAGCAGTTACGTATTTGTTCCAAAATTATATCTAGGTATAACTAATATTAATGTAATATATTATATCATTATGTCTAATATATAAGAAGTCAGTAATGATCATGTACTTATGGTATAGTATCATATATACATATTACCATATCTTGTATATAGTATGAGCACTTCCACCGCAAAGTAGTACTATATATAAATCACTCTTTGTATTAATATATTTTTAATATTATCGTCACGTTTTACTTCCCTGCCGGCCTTACGTTTATTCTGCTGAATTTTTATATACGGGGTCTATTCAAGTGGGGCTTAAAAAAAAATAGAAAAATGGAGAAGGAATAAATATTGCCAGTACCAACATCGTGATCGATACACGATGCTATTTTGCGACCACAATTGATCTTAAGCCTCCATCGGTAAAAACTTTCACACCAATATTACCCTTGTCCTATACATACATTTTTATTATATATTTATTATCATATATAATAGGTATTATATATATAAAAGTATAATATAGTATAGTATAGTATACTATTTCATCATATATTAATTATATATAGTACTATCACATGGATAGATTATATATTACGATGAATATTCCCGTTTCCCTCTTAAGGGAACAAATCCCGGCAAATATATATAGTATAATTTAATAACATATATCATCATAAATATTTAGTCATATTAATATTTATTTTACTAATATTGCTAATATATACCTATAGCTATCACTATTATAAAGGAACAATGTATAATGTATTCACATTGTTACTTCATACAAAATGGATATTTAACCCACTATCCATGATTAAGATATATTTTCACTTATCTTAGTATATGGACCAATAACTCAAAAAAAATGGGCTTTTCTATATTTTATGGGATTAGTAGATAACACTGTACTTAAAAATTTCAAATTTTCTACATTTTTAAGAAGAAAAAAAATAATAATAACAAATATAAATAAGAAATAATAAATAAATAAATAATAATTTATATATCACTCCAAAGAATATAATAACCTTTGTTTTCGCGACCCTCACGAAATAGTAAAAGAAACACAAATTAGTAAAAAAATATAATTAATAAATAAAAAAATTATATTAAATAAAAATTAAAAAATAATTAAAGTATAAAAATTATATAATAAATAAAATATAAAAGAACATAAAAACAACAATAACTATTTAAATACATTAAAAACAAGGAAATGAGATAGTTAAAAAATGGTTGCAAAACAACGCTGCGCGCTCGCACGTACAAACAAAAGAACATAATGATCTATCAAACAATAAATATCACAGCAATTAAAATTATGATAATGCAATAATTAAAATCAACACTTTACTCTTACAGATATATAATAATAATAAATAATATATAAATTAAATAAAAAATAATAATAATGAAAAATATAAATAATAAAATAAAATAATATAAATTAATTAAATATTTAATTGATAAACATAGATTGGATTAATTAAATTAAAGTAATATTACAATAATATATGAAATAAACATAATTAATATAAATTAATTTATAAATAATGGGATTCAGACCTATATTAGAGTATTTAACTCATTCAATATTTACTACTTTAAATATAGTACATATTAATTACACTTAGTCTCTATAATATTAATGTCATGCCGAGGGTCGCCACCGCTTTGCACGACTTACGTCTCGTCCGTGCTGCCTAGGGTCGATCTTTGGCTATTGGCACTCTAACTCTGTCAAGACTCAGTCCTCCAAATTAAAAATGCCAGGCAAAGGAATTATTGACTTAGAAAAAATATTAAAATAATAATAGACATATAATAACTTTGATATTTGGTTCATTTGCCTAACTGTCGAGTTTATTAGGGAAAGATAAATCATCGACAATCATTAATTTTTGGTACAAAATTTTCTTCAAA